>JAQBSW010000990.1:0-156082 GCA_029291075.1 Eudiplozoon nipponicum | reverse complement strand
GTGCAGACCAGGTTGATTTATGGTAAATTGATCCATTTAATTTACCATTAGATTTTTCTTTAATAGTACATCTGAGAAAGGCAGACAATCATCTTTCTCGTGTTCTAACGTGAGGCCGATATTCCTATGTCCTTTATTGTAACTTTGAAGCGACTTTCGTGATTGAGATTTTTTCTTAAAAACAAGGAAAAGTATCATCCACGTATCGTATATATTGAGCACATTTACTTATGTCACATATTAATGTTATGTTCTCTAGATGCCCTACAAAATCTCAGTCAACGATGGAGATAAGGGACTCCCTATTGTCACACCATCAGTCTGTTTATAGATGTTTCCATTGAAACTAATCCGTAAGTTTTTCGTGCATAATAAGATAAGCTTGCGTAGAGTGAGACCTGGCACCGGTAATGGTAATATGTCTTGTTCTTTCGCTTTGACTATAATTTCAATGGTTTCATCAATTGGAACATTTCCAGAAGAAAATGAGAAAGAAGCTGCTCTTGTATCTGATAAAATTTCTTTATATTTTTACACATGGAAAAGGTATTATGAATTATTTTAAGGCTTGCATTCAAAAAGAAAATTTCAACGTATGCTGAAATTCCCGAAAATCAAGAATTACAGCAATATCTGAACACCTGTTACTCTAGCGAATCCATAAACTCTGGTATTGATCGATATCATTTATCGCATTTCGCGGTTATCGTGACATCATTTAATTAATTATAAAAGAGTTAGATACTGCTTGGTGCAGAAAACTAATGTATATGCAATTGTGTATTAGGTATTACTTTACTTACTTTACTGCGGCTGACTCCTTTTAGAGGATAAGCCGGCTCCATTTCATGGAGTTTCTTGGGAATTTGGTACAAGTGGTGTCCCCTCACCACTCGGCTTTTGATCGAGGACGCACCTCTAGCCTTTGCACATCCAAGCGCAGTCTGCAAGGCAGCAGTAAGTTGTATGGTTGCCGGTGGCTGTTGAGACCTCATTCGCCATTCGGAAGTACGGGGTACTGTCCAGGAGTTCATGTAATCCTGTGGCTGTTGTCCCCTTTTGTGGCGGGGAACACACGCCGAGTCATGGTGCCGTCGTCGGGCTCATGTGGTATTTTATAGGAGATCCGATTGCCGGTCGGAAATCCACCACGCCCTGGTGACACCACCGCCATAGCCCCGTTAGCCCATGTACGATCGGCCATCGAAACATGGTTGACACCGTCGTACCACGTTGAGGAGGGGATGGTCTTTACGACGGGTATTAGGTATTGCGCACCTAGTAACAAATTAGTTCAGTTGTGACCAGAAGGATAAACCAAAGACAGCATGAACAGAAAGTAGAATCTCATTCATATTCGTTCGATGCGTACTGGCGACTCATCAGTAGGAGCCGGTATTACGCCCTTTAACCACTATATATTTGAGTGAGCATTGTGAGATAATAGGACGGTACAATCTCCTAGACGAATGTGTAAACCTGTAGTAGTGAAGCTAACAACATATAAAGTCTCGAAAATGCGACTTTCAAGCTAACTCACACTATATAATATATATACCGAGTCTGTAAAGGATATTAACACTATGACTATTGTGTTAGTAACTGATAACAACATTACTGTACCGAAGAGATACATGGTACTAACACTATGGTTTCTGAGTCGGTACATGGTACCAACCTGATGGATACCAATTTATGCCATAGTCCACCGAAATTGAGAATTACAACAATTTTTGACCACTTGTTACTCCAGTAAATCCAAACACTCTGGCCTTGATTGATATCAGTTGTCATATTTCGCGGTAAGCATGACATCATTTAATTGATTATATAAGAGTTAGATACTGCTTGTTGCAGAGAACTAATGTATATGCAATTGTGTATTAGGTATTGTGCAACAAATAATTTCATATAGGACAATAAGGATAAACCAAATGCAGAATAAACGGAATGTATAATCTCGTAAAAAATCTTTCCGCGCTTACAGGCGACACATCAGTATGAACCGTTTTATGCCCTATATCCACTTTGTCCTTCGGTGAGTAATGAGGGAAAATACGACGATAGAATCTGCTATACGAATGTGTAAACCTGCATTAGAGAAGCTATTTTCGTATAGTTTACGACATTTGCAACATCAAATCATACACACTATATTGTAGGAGGTAATGCGATTTATATAAGAGGTTTTGCGGTGTAGCTCTTTATTTAGCGATGCTATGATATTCCTACATATGCCTGGCAGCAGATGTCGGAAGAAATGAGTTTCGTTGGCCGTGCTTATAACCTGTCTCAATTCCTATCCCAGTGTCGTGATGTGAGAAGGCTAAGTCGAATTATCATACGTGTATTATGAACAATGTTGCAAAGTAAATTAAAATTCACTGTTAGTCAAAATTGACCGTGATCTAGACGGCAACAAAATAAAATATTGTTAACACAAAGTAATATGTAGGCACAAAAGCAAAGAGTCATATAATCACGATAAATAAACCCAGATTGTCTTAGCAATGTAGTTAATGTTCACGGATAAACGATTAAAAACACAAAATATAAATCCTGGCTTTGACAGTTATAGCACATTAATTCACTGCGATGTTACCGGCGTATTACGCGCGGGTGTCTTTTATTATTGAAAAAACCCTATTAATTACAAATAAAATTTCAGTTCAAGAAATCTCAATTAAAACTGCATGAAACTAACAGAGATTGTTTTTAAAATAACATTTGGGAGAAATATTGTCTAAAACCAGAATTAGCATATGTGACCCTAAGTAAAACCGTATCTTTGAAATTGAGATTCGTTGGGTTGTAACGCGGAGCCGTGTGTTACAATATATATATATATATATATATATATATATATATATATATATATATATATATATATATATATATACGGAGTCTGTAAAGGATACTAACAATATGATTTACGAGTCATTACACGGAAACAATAATATTGACTCCAATATATGCTGAAATTCACCAAAGTTTTGTACTACAACTATTTCTAAGCACATGTTACTTCAGAAAATCCCTAAATTATAGCCTTGATAGATATATGATATCGCATTTTCCGATAATCGTGACAAAATTAAGTTAAATATATAAAAAAAATTAGATACTGTTTGTTGCGGAGAACTAATATATATGCAAGTATGTATTAGGTGTTGCGAAACTAGTAACAAATTAGTTCAATTATGACCAGAAGGATAAACCAAAGACAACATGAACAGAAAGTATAATCTCATGCACATTCGTTTCTTACTTACTGGCGACTTATCAGTAGGAGCCGGGATTACGCCCTTTAACCACTATATATTTGGGTGAGGTATGTGGGATAATAGGAAGATACAATCTCCTAGACGAATGCGTAAACCTGTAGTAGTGAAGCTAACATCATATAAAGTCTCGAAAATGGTACTTACAGCGAACTCACTCTATATAATATATATGCCGAGTCTGTAAATTATATTAACACTATGGAAATTGTGTTAGTAACCGATACCAACATTATTGTACCGAAAAGGTACATGGTACTAAAATGATGGTTTTCGAGTCGGAGTATGGTACCAACATGTTGGATATCAATGTATGCTAGAGTTCACCGTAATTGAGAACTACAACTATTTCTGAACACCTGTTACTCCAGTAAATCCATACACCCTGGCCTTGATCGATATCAGTTATCACATGTCGCGGTAAGCATGACATCATTCAATTCAATATATAACAGTTAGATACTGTTTGTTGTGGAAAACTAATATATATGCAAGTATGTATTAGGTGTTGCAAATCCAGTAAAAAAATAGTTCAATTATAACCATAAAGATAAACCAAAGACCGAATGAACGGAAAGTATAATCTAGTGCTCATTCGTTTGTGCCTTTGGACGAATCATGAAGAAGAGCCGCTATAACGGACTACACACGCAATATATTTGGTTGAGGTATGTGGGAAAATAGGACGTCACAATACCCTATACTTGTGTGTAAACCTCCAGAAGTGAGGCTAATTTCGTATATTCTTTGCCAATGCTGCTTCAAAGCTAACACACTATAAATAATATATGCACATAGTCTGTAAATAGAACCAACAATATGGCTCATTTTTCAGCAACCAATAACCCCATTATGGTAACAAAGATATATTTTACTTAAACTATGGTTGCCAAATCGGGAAACATTACATCAGTAAATCCAAACACTCTGGCTTTCATCGATACGAGATATCACATTTCGCGATAATAATTAGATCATTTAATTAAATATACAAAAGTTATATATTGTATGTGGCAAAGAACTAATATATATTCAATTATGTAATGGGTGTTGCACAATTAATAACAAATTAGATGAAATATGACGCGAAGAGACCATGAACGGAGAGAATAATCGTGCGAACATTCGTTTCGTGCTTCCTGGAGACTCAGCCGTAGGATACAGTATTATGCCCGTTACCCACTATGTGTCGAATGTGGGAAAATAGAACGGTACAATCTATTTAACGAATGTGTAAACTGACTTCATATGGAATCTCCGACAATGAGACATCGAATATAACTAACTAAAAATTTAAACATTCACCGAGTCTGTAAAGGATACAAAAACTATTGTTATTTTATCGGTACCCGATACAAACATTATGGTACCGAAATTGTACATGATACCGACACTGTGATTGCCAAACCAATACATTGTACGAACAAAATGGATTCCAATGTTTGCTAAAGTTTACCAAAATTAAGAACCACAAATATTTCTGAATACCTGTAAATCCAAAAATTACAAACACTCTGGCCTTGATCGATAACACAAATCACATTTCCCGATAATCATAATATCGTTTAATTAAATATATCGTAGTTAGATACTATATATACGAAACTATGTATTGGATGTTGCGCAACTAGTAATAAATTAGTTGAAACATGAAGAGAAGTGTAAACCAATGACGGCATGAAGGAAAAGTATAATCTCGCGAACATTCTTTTTTGCTGCTTACTGTAGACTCATCTCTAGGTGTCGGTATTATGCCCTTTACCTAATATATATTTAAGTGTCTAATGTAGGAAAATAGGACTGTAAAATCTATTTAACGAATGCGTAAACCTGCAGTATGAGAGCTAACTTCATATGAAGTCGTCGACAATGCGACTTACTCACTATAAATTTTAATCAATATCAATTATCATATATCGTGATAATCATGATATCATCCAATTAGATATCTAAAAGTTATATAATTCTGTGGCGGAGAAGCAATATATATTCAATAATGTGTTAGGTTTTGCGCAACTAGTAACAAATTTGTTGAAATATGACTAGAAGAATAAACTGAAGTCAACACGAACAGAAAGTATTATCTCGCATACATTCGTTTCGTGCTTACTGACAACTCGACGGTAGGAGCCAGCATCATGCCCATTACCAACTTTATATTTGGTTGAGGAATGTGGGACAATAGGACAGTGCAATCTCCTATACCAAAGTATAAACTTGCAGTATTGGAGCTAACGTCATATAAAGTCTCCAATAATTTAATTTCAAAGCTAATGCACAAGAATAAAATGTACAACGAGTCTGTAAATGGTACCAACACTCTTACTTTTGTGTCGGTACGCGATACCAACATTATGTTACCGAAAATGTACATTAAATATCACTATGTTTGCCGAGTCGGTAAATATTACCATAACGGCGGTTTTCAATGTATGATAATATTTACCAAAATAAAACTGTACCTCAAAAGCTTTTGACTCTATATCTTTTGATGCAGTTTTTTAAAGGCGATTAATTCATTGAATGTTGATACGAATATTTTTATATTACTCAAATACTATTTATATAATAGAAGAATGAGTATTCAAGTTAAAGATTTGCGATCCAAGCTGTAAAATGTAACAAGTGGCATTCAACAAGGACAAGTTTGGTGCCAATTTTATTTAAAATCGTATTTGCAAATTTAGAAACTAAGATCCTTAACGGTCGGGTTTGCGAATTTCCTGATGATTTAAAAATAATCTTACCAATAGATCCGAAAAATATTGAGTTTTCCAAAAATAATGTGACTCTAGATTTGTATGACTTAAGTAAGTATCTAATAACACTAGGGCTGAGAATAAACGATAAAAAGACGAAAGTGTTAAAAATATGTAATAGAACAGAATTTAATTTTCAAGATGCTGTGCTGAATGATGTTTTTCAGATCAAACTTCAGCAAGAAATTAAGGATTTAGGCATAACTATTCAATGTATGCCTTCTTCTGAGAGACACACTGAAAGAATAATTAACAATGCTAAGAACAAAGGGGAACTAATAAAAATAAATATCATATCAAACAATATAAAATTACAGATGTATATAATTTGGATTAGACAGACACTGGATTATGCTGCCGCTACTTGGAATCTATTGAAAAAGGGATTTTCAAATAAGCTAGAAGCTGTACAAAGAAAAGTTCGAAACATAATAGCCCTATCTCCTGCACTATATACGCCATTAGATTACAGTTTGTATCACTGCAAACTGTATGGTTTCGGAGGATGTGCTATTGCGTAGTAGTTTACACTTGAACCAGCTGACTGATACCTACATGAATCCAATATGAAAGATTCATGAAGTTGGAGCTAGATCTGGACATTTGGCGGTGGGAAACGTTACAGGGAAATTATTGTTCTTTTTCGAAAATTTACAAAATTTACAATCAATTGCCGAAATGGCTTAGAGAAACGCCTCCATCTAAGAAGTCCTTTAAATTTTTATGTACTGAACTAGAACAAAATTACAATCCTACTGATCTTTTTAATTTTGATTATGATTATACTTTGTTGTGGTTGAATAAAAGACAAGGATAATTGTGATCAGCAACATAACTTCTTCAAATTTTTATTTTTACATTCTGTTTTATTATATTGAACTGTTATGCAATATATCATCATATTAATCAACATTACAAATAATCTATTGATAGTTATATTTTTCATTTTTGCATAATGTTACACTCGAATTATACCTTAATTTTTTCAATTATCAGGTCTATGAATTTCGATGATGAATCTATAATTATTTATATAATGACTTAGTGGACAAATGTGATTAATAAAAAAACCGTTTTTCCTTTATTATAATAACTGTATCAAAATTGATATAACGAATCCAGTGATATTACTGCTGGATTTTCAGATGTTGATAAATCGTTTGTCATAGCTAGTTTGATTAACTTATTTATATGAATTGCCACAGTATTGCCATACTGTACGACAGGTAACGTAGAATGGCTTTGATGTGTTTAGACATTTTGAAAACCATTTCTAAGTAGTAAACGATATGCGAGCAATATTTTTGGTAATAATTTCGCACATAAAAATCATGATTTCGACAAGAATATTCAAATAGAAGAATCAAAACTCATTAAGTCATTGCGTGCGGTTTTGAAAACCCTATTCTAAATATATTTATACTGGTCATTAAATTAGTTTTAATAGGGAAAGATTGTTAAATTTACAGGTAAAAGTAATTTTTAAATTTACAATGCTTGCAAATCGAATATTTAAATCAAAACAGCACAAATGTAAAAGTGTATTACCGAATAATCTGCGATCATTTCTACAAACGCACAGTACATAATGTATTCATTTTGTTTACAGCTAAATAGTATAATTTTATTGGAGAAATATATTTAATGGGATTCTCATGAGAGTGGTTCTGAGTATAAAACGTGCACCTGTGCATTGGTTTAATGCAGTCACACTTTTGATTCAAATTCATATTATTTTATGGAGATGAACAAAGCTGATTAAAGGTAAATATATGCAGTGTATTCTTAAATAATAATTTTGGTAGAAAGGATAATAATTGAGATGCTAAAAATTCTAGGTTTGAGAGAGCTAATATATGCAAGCAACTATCAAGTAACGCGTACCCAGTAATAAATTGGCTCAAAAATCAGAATCATATACCACAGTGACAATGAACGTAAGAGAATGATCTCGTGTAATAATGCGTTTCATGCTTAATGACTCATCAGAAGTAGACGGTACTACACCTATGCCCACTTTATATTTGTTTCTGCTCACTTTGATACACTCATTTAGTCGTTTTTGAAAAAATTGTTACAGAGTGCGCAATAATTATTGCCGCGTTTAATTATTTTCGTCGTAGTTTACTGTTTTATATTCGAAGTCTTTTGAATATGCATTACCCGTTCAATCAATTCAAGAAAATTAGCGGTTAACTATTTATAATTTATATTGAAATGAAAAACACTCAGCTCAACATCTTTTTTGAATTATATTATTCTATTTATTATATTATTAAACTGTTTCTTTATCATCATTTGCAAAAATTGTAGATATTTATTTTTTGATTCTGTGATATTAAGTTGATATCGTTGCGCGTGTTATTGTAAATTTGAAGGAGTGTTCGTGACTGAAAACTGTTTTGATGGAAAAAGAACAGATTTAATTAATTTTTATTGAGTTTAAGTTAAGATTCGCCTTGCTGTGTGGCTAAAATTTTGAAAGCATAAAGTCGAAAATGGATCTAATTATCCATAATAAAAAGCAGTATTATAGCATGGAATCTCATAAAAACAACCGCAACAAACAACAACTGTCGGGCATATGATACATTTGGAATCTACGGCATTAATCTTTAATAAATCTCCAAATATATCCCTTAAGTCTTGGCTTAAAAACCGTTAAACCATAAATGTTTGGTAAAATATGCACAACCTTGCATTATTCTGTCAGCATTGGTAATACAATTATTGATAGGAAACAACATCAGGTAATAAAAAAACGCTTAATTGATTTAACCAAATTGAAGAAAATTGTGAAATCAGTAAAATTTCGATGAAGTCAAAATTGCGTTTATACCGTATCTGAACACGTTCATTTATTTTTCTAGCAGCCTGTTGTAATATCACTTGGTCATCCATAATCGCTAAGCTATTTATTATAACAGAGACAATAAAACTATTTATTTTATATTCATTGTGTTGTTCAAATAAACGCGACACTTCTTTCTCACGTGTTTTACTGAAATACATAAATAATAATATTTGCAAGCCATTTATGGTTGGAATCTCATTTAAGACTGCCATATATGATATATGCATCGTGTTTTAATCCTCATCGGTCAGATAACCATCATGACCTAAAGATGTATGTATGTATGTATGGATGTATGTATGTATGTATGTATGTATGTATGTATGTATGTATGTATGTATGTATGTATGTATGTATGTATGTATGTATGTATGTATGTATGTATGTATGTATGTATGTATGTATGTATGTATGTATGTATGTATGTATGTATGTATGTATGCATGTATGTACGTATGTATGTAAGTATGTATGTATGTACGTATGTATGTAAGTATGTATGTATGTATGTATGTATGTATGTATGTATGTATGTATGTATGTATGTATGTATGTATGTATGTATGTATGTATGTATGTATGTATGTATGTATGTATGTATGTATGTATGTATGTATGTATGTATGTATGTATGTATGTATGTATGTATGTATGTATGTATGTATGTATGTATGTATGTATGTATGTATGTATGTATGTATGTATGTATGTATGTATGTATGTATGTATTTATGTATGTATGTATGTATGTATGTATGTATGTATGTATGTATGTATGTATGTATAAATGTATGTATGTATGTATGTATGTATGTATGTATGTATGTATGTATGTATGTATGTATATATATAATTAGGAACAAAACAGATAATAACAAAGTGGATAAAACCATTTACTTCATGAATACTAATCATCGCTATACAATCAAACATTTATATACATTCTGGGTTTTCAATTGATTATGCTAGTGGTAACAAATCAATAAATTGAAAACCCAGAACGTATATAAATGTATTATTGTATAGCGATGATAAATATTCACGAAATAAATGGCCATTATCCACTTTGTTATTAATGTGTTTTATCTTCCTAATTAGAAATATACTGTGTAATATTAAAAGGCATGGACATTATAAAGAATATATATGTATATATATATATATATATATATATATATATATGACTGTTTGTATGTATTTAATTAGTTATATAATATATATATATATATATATATATATGTGTGTGTGTATGTATATATGTAAGAATGAAGGTATATATCCATGTATATATATATTCTTATGTATGTATATATATTTGTGGCCGCCAACAAGTTGAATATATTGAACTATTTTTTCATCATTAGTCATTAAATAAAAGTCTGTTACACAAATACGGTTGAAATCCAAATTGCCTTTCGACTTTTAATCACAACGTACGAATGTAGAGGCTCCTAACCTTTTCGTGTCTGAGAACCCCATAGATGCCAGATAGTGTTCCGTCCTATTATATGCAGTAGAATTTGAAAAGCTAGTATATTCATTGACATCTGATAAATTGAAACCTGCCATGTCTTGTGCTAACTTGCTAGTGTCCTCAAATTTAAGATGAGCTTCCATATCGATCGAATTTAATAATTAAATTGATATTTAATGTTAGGCAATCTGAATGTGAAACCTTTCACGTTACAAAACACCCAAACAAATTATATGGAAAGAAATAGATGCGCAAAACAGAATTATTAGATTCCCAGTTACATAACGTCCCCAAATGCGTGCTCTATAAAAATATAAGACAGTGTTAGCAGGCGTATATTGTAGAAATCGATCAAACAAAGTGCAGCAGGCCGAGGAAGATACAACCAATCGAGGACAGTAATGCTCGAAAACTGAAAATGGCACACAATTCAAAGTGAAGTATTTAAACAAAGAACGTTCTGGAAAATAAAAGAAAAAATTCTTTTTAAATAAAATTCGTTTCAATCAGCCAAGATGGTTTAAATTTATCAGTTAATTTTACTTTGGTTTTGGCGGAGGATTTATCTTCCTGCACATACACCACTTTCTAAATATAAGACAGCTAGTAATAGACGTAATCATGATTCTTCGGCTGACGTTGTAGTCTTCCAGAACGAGTTGTGCATAATTGCGCCTCTGAAGTCGGCATCGCGTTCTGTACTGTTGTCATTGGTTCTTCCGTTTCATCAGGTATTGCCAAAAAGTTTTCATGTTGTTAATTGGTAGAATAAGATTTTGCTATATTAGAAAACGCGTCTTCTGAGTTCTGCATTTCGTTATGTGCCTGTATGATGGGAATGCACACAACAGATTCGCCCATAGAACGATGGTCATTCAACGCATCTGTTAATTCAGTCCTATCGTCTAACCAGATAAACTGGGGAATGCAACGATCCAACGTAACACAATCCTCAATGCCATTTATCTCTATGATGACATTCTTGTCAGTCATCCTCTTGACCTTGTATGGTCCTTTGTAAAATGGTGTCAGGCAATTCTTCCTATTTTCAGTAGATACATACACATGCGAAGCCGATCTTAGATCAGAGGACACATAGCCTTTGGTTTTTGCTTTTTTAGTCTTGGTCGGAGCCAAACGACACATATTATCTCTAAGTGCTCCTACGAACCAATCTACATAACTAGAAGCCCAATCAAGACTACTTGGAGTTTCTATTAGAAAATCTCTAGGCAACCCTAATGGTTCTCCATAAACCAGTTCTGCTATTGAAGTACCTAATTGTGCCCTATATCTGTTGCGCATGGCGAGTAGTACTATAGGAAGATCGTGTATCCAGCTTGTTCCACTAGTACACCTTAACGCAGCTTTCAGTTCACGATACAGCCTTTCTACCATCCCATTTGCTCGTGGGTTGTACGCGCTAGTATGCAATACAGTTGTTCCCATGATGTTGAGAGATCTTTCGAAAAGCTCGGACATAAATTGACTACCGCGATCATAGTGACCTTTCCCGGAACACCATAACGCGATATCCAATTATGTAGAAACGCGAACAAGACTTCTTGCGCTGTCATGTCTTTTAAAATCGCCACTTCGAATTGACGACTAAATCTATCTACCATAGTTAGCAAATATTTGTTACCATTAACCTCGGGCATCTCGACAATGTCTATATGAACGTTTCTAAATCAGGTTTGAGCTTGATAACATTAACTTATTGTATTTAATCAGTCGTCGAACAACATAACAGGGCCTGGCTGCCAGCTGCAATTGACGCAGTTTCGAGTTCTCTGATCATCATCAGAGTACGACGGCAAACTGACTATCGAGGAGCAAACCGCATTGAATATATATAGAAATCAAATTTAGATATGTGGCTCTCACCTCTAGCAGTCTTGCATACATTGAACTTGACTAGAAATGTCGGCTGCACAATTTCTATGCAGTCACGAACATTAACTGTTTGTAGCTTTCGCCACATATACATAAATAGGCAATACAATTTAACAATAATTGTTTGCGCGGGTGGTGGTAACAATTCTTTAAATCAAGTTTGCGAGCTTGAAGTAAACACCAATCCCATTGTATTTAACCAGTCGTCGAACAACATAACAAAAACTAGAAATTGTGTAGCCAACATTTCCAGTCAAGTTCAATGTATGCGAGACTGCTAGAGGTGAGAGCCGCATATCTAAATTTGATTTCCATATATATTCAATGCGGTTTGATCCTCGATAGTCAGTTTGCCGTCGTACTCTGATGATGATCAAGGAAGGTCGAAACGCGTCAGTGCGTTGCGGCTGGCGATAGTTTTGTTATGTTGTTCGACGACTGGTTAAATACAATGGGATTGGTGTTTACTTCAAGCTCGCAAACTTGATTAAAAGAATTGTTACCACCACCCGCGCAAACAATTATTGTTAAATTGTATTGCCTATATATGTATATGTGGCGAAAGCTACAAACAGTTAATGTTCGTGACTGCATAGAAATTGTGCAGCCGACATTTCCAGTCAAGTTAAATGTATGCAAGACTGCTAGAGGTGAGAGCCGCATATCTAAATTTGATTTCTATATATATTCAATGCGGTTTGATCCTCGATAGTCAGTTTGCCGTCGTACTCTGATGATGATCAAGGAAGGTCGAAACGCGTCAGTGCGTTGCGGCTGGCGGTAGTTTTGTTATGCTGTTCGACGACTGGTTAAATACAATGGGATTGGTGTTTACTTCAAGCTCGCAAACTTGATTTAAAGAATTGTTACCACCACCCGCGCAAACAAGTATTATTAAATTGTTTTGTCTATATGTACGTGTCCGAACCGTCCAATTGGTATCCCAATATTCTTTATCTCGGTTCTAGTATGTCTCCACACCTTACACGTTTGACACTTGGCACAGGCTCTTACCCATACCCGTATGTCTTTAGACATGTGCGGCCATACGTATCTGTCGTTAATTAATCGAATGGTGGCTTTAATGGATGGGTGTCCCATGTCGTGTAACACTTGGATAATTTTGGCCTCGTAACTCCAACGGCACATATGGTCGTGGTTGACTTCTAGACGTTTCGCATAACAACCACTTCGCACTTATGAGCTTACGAACATATCCTGGCCTTTTGGACAAAACTAACGTGAAGGGATCCGATCCTTGCGCTTCCTCGATTTGACTAACTAAATCATGCATCGAATTATCTAATCTCTTCAACGGACCTTGAAATATCAGCTCGACATCGGCTTCATTCGGTCTGCTAATTGCATCGGCTACCACATTCTCCTTACCAGCAATATGAGACACAGTGAAATCGAACTCTGCTAACCGTGTTATTTGGGAATTTACTCTACGAGAGTAATTAAGCCTCGCTGTTTTACCAAGTATACTGATCAACGGCTTATGATCGGTCAATAACTTAAACTTATGATCGTCTAAGAAATGCCCGATATGTAGCACTGCGACATACACTGCTAGAAGCTCTTTACCAAACGTATCATAACATTTCTCTCGATCATTAAGCTTACGGCTATAAAACCTAATCGGTCTTACTATGTCCTGATCTCTTTGCTGTTGCACTGCCCCTATTGCAACACCTGAGGCATGTGTGATTAGCTCGAAAGGTTTCTCCCAATCTACAGGTGCTAATGTGGTTATCTCACTTAGCGTTTCCTTGGCCTTCTGGAATTTTTCTCGGTCATCTGGACTCAAGATTATAGGCCAAGACTTCTTGATCGTGCTTTTTTTCACGAGTAAGATGGCGTATCAACGATCCTAGAATTCCGGCTAGACCTGGAATGAATCGACGGTAATAGCTGATCATGCCCAAGAACCTTCGCAGCTGGCGCACGATTCGGGGCTCCGTTACATCATTAATAGCTTGGATCTTATCTTCCAAAGGTTTAATTCCGTCTTTGGAAAGTATATGACCAAGATATTTATCTGAAGAGCATCCGATGTTACTCTTGTTAGGTTTGACCACTAATCCATATTGTTCCAGCCTGGTCAAAACCGTTTCCAAATGACTACGATGTTCATCTCGTGAGCGACTAAAAATTATTATGTCGTCTATGTACACCCTCGCAAATGGACAATTCTGAAGGATTTCTTCAGCCAAACGCTGGAATGTCTGACTGGCATTTTTCAAACCAAAAGGCATTCGAAGAAATTCATGCGATCCCCCTCCTGGAAATCTGACTGCGGTGAGTGGTATCGAACTTTCCTCCATTGGTACTCTGATAGTACGCTTTCTGGAGATCTAAAGTTGAATAAACCTCATATCCCATTATATCTCGGAGTAAAGTACTCTGGTTAGGGAGAGGATAAGAATCACCCTTCGTCACTGAGTTTAATAGACGATAATTTCCACAAACCCTCCATTGACCCGGTTCAGGTTTGGTAACTACCACTATTGGGGAAGCAAAATTGGAATTTGACCTTCTACAAATCCCCTCTTTGCGCAATTGGTGAAATTCGGACAAAGCAACTTGTTGCTTGTGTTGTGCCAATGGTTGAGCCTTTGGTGAACAAGGCAATGGAGCCACCAATTCTATTTGGTGTTCTACTCCTGTCTTCAATCCTATCCTTTTGGCACTGAAAGGCTGAAACACTGCTAGGTGCTTCTCGATGATATCGGCAAAGTCATGTGCGACCGTTGGACGGGGTAAAAGAACTGTTCTAACTGCCGACGTGTTAGACTCAGTAGGTGTTGACATCCCTACGCCTTCTGCGATAGTCCTAGCTATGGGGTCTAATGTCAGCTTGAAATGTGTCAAGAAATCCATGCCAATGATATGGTCCTTGACATCGGCTACTAGAAAATTCCATCTAAAGGAAGATTTCTGGCCTAACGTCACCGACATTTCTTTCATCCCTTTGACTCCTATCGGACTACCGTTAGCGGCCCATAGTTGATAATCAAATGTGGGGCAATCTGCTTCCACCACGTCTGACCTAACTATGCTTACCTCAGCACCCGTATCGATGAGAAATTCTAATCCAGATAATTCATATTTAATGATGAACTTGTTGCTGGATAATCCGGCAATGTTTTCCAGATCTCCGCTTAGTAAGAATCGGACTCTCTTGCCTTCTGTATCGGTGCTAACCTTTGCCTTAAGTATGCCTTTTAAAGGCATATCTGGGAGCCTTTGCAATGGAACCTCCCCTACGGCTCCTACTAGCGGGGGTTTTATCCTTTTCCCGGTGATGGATTTCTCTCTACCGGTTTAGTGCTTCCTTTCCATCTGGGTCCACCTAATCGCGGGTATATACAATTCTCACCTTGGCACTTTGCACTTCGTCCGTATTCGCAATGTGCCTTACACCATCCGCGTGGCCCTTCGAAGCGTTGACGCGAGTGACTCCCTCGACGTCTAGTATATCTATCCTGACTCTGAAGTTGCAAAATGTCTCGACGTATACTAGCAACTTCTCTACATAAGTAACGCAAGGTTTCTTGTATAGTCAGGTTGGTTTCGGCATCTGCCCTGACTGGCTGCACCATGACAGAATCTGCTGTTACAGCATGTACTTGTGGTTCCTGCTGTTTATACACACCGTCTAGCCCTCTGAGTTTTGTTGGCCAATCAATGCTCATAGTGTCAAATACTTCCAATGTGGTTCTAAGCCTAGATTGGTAGCTCAGCTTTGAAAATGAGAGTTGACCACATCTCTGGATATATTCAACCTGGAAGCTTTTGTGCAAAGGCGTTCGTAAAATTCGGACGGTAGTTGACGCCCCATTTTTTCTAAGCGTAATAATTCGCACATTTGCGCTGATCTTCCAGGCTGATATCTCTGTTGAATTTCAGCCATTAATAACTCAAATGCATTGTACGGCTTTTCTTCCACAGTTCTGTCTCTGAAATTTTCCAAGGCATTTCGGAAATTTTCAGGCAATGCCATCCATGCTGCAACAAATTTCTCCATAGGGTTTACTATATTATAAGCGCTAAATATCATTTGGGCATCTCCGACCCAACTTGAATGTTTTTCAGATTTATACTGCGGTAGACTTAATATTCTTGGACTGGCGCGGTCGCCAAATTTTGTAGAGGCTCCTAACCTATTCGTGTCTGAGAACCCCATAGATGCCAGATCGTGTTCAGTCCTATTATATGCAGTAGAAACTGATAAGCTTGTATTTTCATTCGCATCTGCTAAATTAATACCTGTCATGTCTTACGCTAACTTGCTAGTGTCCTCAAATTTAAGATTAGCTTCCATATCTGTCGAATTTAATTATTAAATTGACACTTAATGTTAGGCGAATCGGGATGTGAAACATTTCACGTACAAACACCCGAACAAATAATCAGGAAAGAAATAGACGCGAAAAACAGAATTATTAAATTACCTGTTCCAGAACGTCCCTAAATGCGTACATCAAAAAAATATAAGACAAAGTTAACAGGCGTATATTGTAGAAATCGATCAGAGTTTTAATAAAGAAAATGAAACAGTTGCAGCAGGCCGAGGAAGATACAACCAATCGAGGACAGTAATGCTCGAAAACTGAAAATGGCGCACAATTCAAAGTCAAGTATTTAAACAAAGAAAGTTCTGGAAAATAAATGAAAAAAATCTTTTTAAATAAAATTCGAATCAATCAGCCAAGGTGGTTTAAATTTATCAGTTAATGTCACTTTAATTTTGGCGGAGGAATTATCTTCCTCCACATAAGAATTGTTTATAAGTCGGTTTTGAGTTTACTGATCTGGCTGCTTGACTGATAGATGAAACAGTTGCAGCAGGCCGAGGAAGATACAACCAATCGAGGACAGTAATGCTCGAAAACTGAAAATGGCGCACAATTCAAGTTTTGAGTTTACTGATCTGGGTGCCTGACTGAAAGATGAAACAGTTGCAGCAGGCCGAGGAAGATACAACCAATCGAGGACAGTAATGCTCGAAAACTGAAAATGGCGCACAATTCAAAGTCAAGTATTCAAACAAAGAAAGTTCCGGAAAATTAATGAAAAAAATCTTTTTAAATAAAATTCGAATCAATCAGCCAAGGTGGTTTAAATTTATCAGTTAATGTCACTTTAATTTTGGCGGAGGAATTATCTTCCTCCACATAAGAATTGTTTATAAGTCGGTTTTGAGTTTACTGATCTGGCTGCTTGACTGATAGATGAAACAGTTGCAGCAGGCCGATGAAAATACAACCAATCGAGGACAGTAATGCTCGAAAACTAAAAATGGCGCACAATTCAAGTTTTGAGTTTACTGATCTGGGTGCCTGACTGAAAGATGAAACAGTTGCAGCAGGCCGATGAAGATACAACCAATCGAGGACAGTAATGCTCGTAAACTGAAAATGGCGCACAATTCAAAGTCAAGTATTTTAACAAAGAAAGTTCTGGAAAATAAATGAAAAAAATTCTTTTTAAATAAAATTAAAATCAATCAACCAAGGTGGTTTAGATTTATCAGTTAATGCCACTTTAATTTTGGCGGAGGAATTATCTTCCTCCACATAAGAATTGTTTATAAGTCAGTTTTGAATTTACTTATCTGGATGCCTGACTGTTTTTGAGTTGCGAGCACGCCTTGCTGTTTGGTTCTATCTGAATATTCTTTGTTAATAAAGTAATTAAATTTGCATCCATTTATCGTTCTTAATACACGTTATTGGGAAAGATCTCAGATTTGCTCTAGGTAATTGATGTGGATATTTGTTTTCAAGGTCACCACCGTATTGTTCTGTTTACTATGGATATCAGGGCATCTCGGTAAGCTACAAAATAAAGTATATAAATTACAGGCGATTATATCTTGAGGATATATTGAGGATACAAAGCAATTAGTAAGTGGACTTAAGGAATGTAATTTGAAAGATAGTTCAGAGGAATTTACGTGTTCCAAATTAGATTATCACACCATATATATGGATGGTCCGCGCCTGGCATCTCAGAGGTTCTCTTCTGGTAGTGGTCAAAGGGCCTCTACACCGGTCTTTCGTTCTCCCGCAAATATCGAGAAAGTTAGTTAGTGTAGCAGTGTCTAAAAATACTCCTAGACACTTGAGACCAGCTCTGGTTGATTGACAGTTGTTCATTCTGTTGTGGCATTGACATCAGCGGCGAGAGTCTGTGTGAAGGCTGAGTATTGCTTCGTTGAAGATATGCGACAACATTGTGGTAACTGGCACAAGTAAAGGTCCAATAAGAAGATGTTGCTCTGTCTCACTAGTTTTGCAGCAACAAGGTTGGCGTGACTGAAATTGACTCTGTGTGCGAAGTAAGTCCAGAAGTCAGCGTATGTTAAAAGTCAGTATGACAGGAGAAAACACGCACACGTAGTGCGCAGCAGAATGCAAACATGAAAACTGACGGACATGGTAAATTCACCGAACTAATAAACACTTGAAAACGAAAGCTTGCATGCCGTTGGTTATTGGCAAATTTAGCTTGTTTTAATTGGTACTGCGTAAATTAAATTTGATTTTCATTTACGCAAAATGTCGGCGAATTGTTTTTCAGCCGTTACATCACTTTCATCTCTGAAAAAAGAAAAAAATCCTCTCGACGAGGCCTGATAATAAATGTAGGGCAGAGTTTGAACCAAGTTAAAAACTGGTAATTTTTCTGCTCATAGCTATAAAAATATACCATAAAAGCTGGGCTAAAGTATGCTTGTTGTTTGCTTCAACAATGATATGATGCCAAATAACCATTTGGAATGGCTACAAAAATTGTTAGTTGTAGTGGCCGGTCATATCGCGTGAGGCAAAAGAGAGCATTGTAAGGTTTCGGAGCGTCAGCTTGAGAATTTCAAGGAAGATTGCCACTGAATTTGCCGGGTTTAAGTCGAAATCTGGGCAGGCTGCATCGTTGTCAGTGTGTTTGAATACGACCAAAGGAGCTAGTGTGTGCTCGACGTTGTGCGTATGATATTCGTAGAGTGGTCACTGTGCAACTGATGAAATCCAGATATGCATTGAAAGTGACCTGGAGCACGACATGAAGCCGATAACTACTTAGTGTGCAAATATGTATTAGGTGTTGCAAACCTAGTAACAAATTAGTTCAGTTGTGACCAGAAGGATAAACCAAAGGCAGCATGAACGGAAAGTATAATCTCATGCACATTCGTTTCGTGCTTACTGGCGACTCATCAGTAGGATCCGGTATTACGCCCTTTAACCACTATATATTTGGTCAAAGAATGTAGGATAATAGGACGGTACAATCTCCTAGACGAATGTGTAAACCTGGAATAGTGAAGCTAACATCGTATAGTCTACGACAATGCGACTTCAACGCTAACTCACACTATATTATATATATACCGAGTCTGTAAAGGATACTAACACTATGGCTATTGTGTTAGTAACCGATACCAACATTATTGTACCGAAAAGGTACATGGCTACTAACACTATGGTTTCCGAGTCGGAACATGGTACCAATATGATTGATATCAATTTATGCTATAGTTCACCAAATTGAGAATTACAACAATTTCTGAACACCTGTTACTCCAGTAAATCCATACACTCTGGCCTTGATCGATATCAGTTATCAAATTTCGCGGTAAGCATGACATCATTCAATTCAATATATAACAGTTAAATACTGTTTGTTGCGGAGAACTAATATATATGCAAGTATGTATTAGGTGTTGCGAACCTAGTAACAAATTAGTTCAGTTGTGACCAGAAGGATAAACCGAAGGCAGCATGAACGGAAAGTATAATCTCATGCACATTCGTTTCGGGCTTACTGGCGACTCATCAGTAGGAGCGGTTATTACACCCATTAATCACTGTATATTTTGGTCAAGTATGTGGGATAATAGGACGGTATAATCTACTAGACGAACGTGTAAACCTGGAATAGTGAAGCTAACATCGTACAGTCTACGACAATGCGACTTCAACGCTAACTCACACTATATTATATATATACCGAGTCTGTAAAGGATATTAACACTATGGCTATTGTGTTAGTAACCGATACCAACATTATTGTACCCAAAAGGTACATGGCTCTAACACTATGGTTTCCGAGTCGGAACATGGTACCAATATGATCGGTATCAATTTATGCTATAGTTCATCAAAATTGAGCATTACAACAATTTCTGAACACCTGTTACTCCAGTAAATCCATACACCCTGGCCTTGATCGATATCAGTTATCACATTTCGCGGTAAGCAATTCAATATATGACAGTTAAATTTTGTTTGTTGCGGAGAACTTATATATACACAAATATGTATTAGGTGTTGCGAACCTAGTAACAAATTAGTTCAGTTGTGACCAGAAGGATAAACCAAAGGCAGCATGAACGGAAAGTATAATCTCATGCACATTCATTTCGTGCTTACTGGCGACTCATCAGTAGGAGCCGGTATTACGCTCATTAAGCACTATATATTTTGGTCAAGAATGTGGGATAATAGGACGGTACAATCTCCTAGACGAACGTGTAAACCTGGAATAGTGAAGCTAACATCGTATAGTCTACGACAGTGAGAGTTCAACGCTAACTCACACTATATTATATACATACCGAGTCTGTAAAGGATACTAACACTATGGCTATTGTGTTAGTCACCGATACCAACATTAATGTACTAAAAAGGTACTTGTCATTAACACTATGGTTTCCGAGTCGGAACATGGTACCAATATGATTGTAATCAATTTATGCTTACCGCGAAATGTTATAACTAATATCGATCAAGGCCAGGGTGTATGGATTGACTGGAGTAACAGATGTTTAGAAATTTTTGTAATTCTCAATTTCGGTGAACTATAGCATAAATTGATATCAATCATATTGGTACCATGTTCCGACCCCGAAACCATAGTGTTAGAGCCATGTACCTTTTCGGTACAATAATGTTGGTATCGGTTACTAACACAATAGCCATAGTGTTAGTATCCTTTACAGACCCGGTATATATATTATATAGTGTGAGTTAGCGTTGAAGTCGCATTGTCGTAGACTTTATATGATGTTAGCTTCACTATTGCAGGTTTACACATTCGTCTAGGAGGTTGTACCGTCCTATTATTCCACATTCTTCTACCAAATATATAGTGGTTAAAGGGCGTAATACCGGCTCCTACTGATGAGTCGCCAGTAAGCACGAAACGAATGTGCATGAGATTATACTTTCCGTTCATGCTGCCTTTGGTTTATCCTTCTGGTCACAACTAAACTAATTTGTTACTAGTTTTGCAACACCTAATACATATTTGCATATATATTAGTTCTCCGCAACAAACAGAATTTAACTACTTAGTGTTGTTTTCACTAATGGACGAGGATGCTAAAGCACCTTTGAGTTCTCTATGCATTCCCTCTACCATACCGTTCGATTGGTGATGGTAGGCAGTCATCTGGCGTTAGGTGCATCCCTAGAAACGCAAGGTGGTTTTGAAACGATCCGATGAGAAACAAGTGCCACTGTCAGAGATGACCTCATTTGGAACTCCATAATGGGATATCCATGCAGAGATAAAAACTTTAGTTACATCGTTTGCAGAAATGGTGCCAAGAGATAATACCGCAGGCCATCGTGTAAATCCATCAATCATAATTAGAAAATAGCTGAAGCCTTGAACCTTTGTCAGATGGACTATGTCGATGTGGAAGCGGGCTAGGCTAGGAGTAGGTCGGAAATATTGCAACTAAGAACAAGTGTGCCATACGATCTTGTTTTTCTGGCAAATGGCACACTCGGAGACCCATCGTTTAGCGTTCTTCCTGAGCCTGTGACCCCACAAAAGATCCGTAAAAAGTTGGACAATCGCCTTGCTTCTTGGGTTAGAAATTGAGCAAATTGAGTCGAAAACTTTTTTCCGAAGGCTGGCAGGCAGAACTAGCTTGTTGTGCTGCGTACCCGTGAAGTAAACAATAGGTAAGCCTTCCCTGAGACGACATACAAACTTGGTGGGGTGACGGGCGACTAATCTTTGAATATGAGTATCATCGCACTGTTACATTTGCAGGAGGAATGGCGTTAGTGCAGGTTCATTGAGTGTCACGGAGTTGACAATGAATGGCGACGGCGTAGGTTGTTGTAGTGAGACGTCTGTCCTGGAAAGGGCGTCTGCAATGAAGTTTTATTTGTCCTTGACATGAAAGATGTCGAATTGCCATTCGCTTAGACGTGAAAGCTGTCCTTCTACCCTGGCAGTGTACTGAGCGATAGTTGGAGTCGCGCTTCGAAATGCGCTAACTAGTGGTGCGTGATCGATGAAAACAAAAACTCTGCTGCTGCCAATGATGTTGATAAAATGGCGCACTGCGTCGTGGATTTCGAGGAGTTCTCAACCGAAATTATTGTATCTCGTTTCTACTGGTTGGAGAGTACGCGAGTAGAAACTGATAGGCTTCCGATCTCTTGTTCCAACGTGGCTCCAATAGCGAACTCAGAAGCATCTGTCGTGAGTAGAAATGGTCGTTGAATATCTGGATGCGTTAGCATTGTAACATTTGCTAACGAGTTGATGGCGAGTCGAAGTGTTTCCTCGTCTTCAGATGACCAAGGAATGATGAAGTACTTCATAAGTACTTTTCGATTCCGCAAGTGCTTTTACAAAGTATAAAGTTGTCATGAAAGGCCTGAAAGAAACTTGCGATAGTATTTTAGGACTCCAAAATTTTTCTGCAACTCGCTAACAGAATTCGATGACTTGATATTCCTAATTGAATTCGCCTTTGACGGCAAAGTTTGAATACCTTGTGGCGTGATACGATGCCATTGCAAGTCCACGGATGTAGTTGCAATCTGCATCTTGTCACAATGTATCTTGAGTCCGTGGTTGGATAAGTGTGAGAGGACATTTCGTAAATGTTTGGCATGAGATTCTAAGTCTGGACTGAATTCCATTATGTCATCGAGATATGACATACCGTAAGCGGCGTCGTCGCGAAGTATATTGTCATGAATCTGTCGCACTTGATCGTTTAATCAGAATGCCAAGGCCTTTTCCTGAGTGGTGGAAAGATGTGGCAGTAGCCACCTTTAAGACAAAGAATGAAAAAAGGGTTTTATCTAGGGCAGACATTATTTCAACAGAAATTCCTCACAGAAGCGCCCGTGTAAGGATTAAGCACTCAGCCCAATGATAAAAGCAGACTTTGAGCCGAACTGGACATAAATTAATTAAAATTTGTTTTATTAAGTCAATGCTCGTTATGCAAGCAAAATTCTATATATAATTGAGTAAAAATAAAGCATGTGTGATACATTTAATATGGCTTCTGATGGGTTGGAACCGTTGATTCAGGGACTGACTTCTCAAATGAATAATTTAACTGCAGAATTAGGCATAATTAAGTTTCGTCTGGACGATACGCTAATAATAAACACAGACGACATACATGTACATGGACAATCCAACATAGGTGGACATAACAAGAATTTACATTAGAAGCACCTATTGTGCGTGTGGCTGTCCAGGAATTAGTGGACCGGACAGTAGCAGTCCAATTGGAATTTCCGGTTGCCTCACGTATGAAGAGTAGAAAAGAAGAGTGTTGGATGACTTCCGAGGCAGTCCTCAGGAGGTGTTCTCAGAATTGTTCAGACTCAAACCATTACTGGGTGAGATGCCCCCGGATACCATGGCACGTATCAAGCGGTGGTTCTCAAAACTAACTGAGTCTTTACCCGGGTTGTAACCGCATGAGGCCATCATGTTCATGCTGCTGGATCCTACCAGATACGGTGCAATATCCAGCGCCTAGGGAGGCCTGGAAGAGAGACTTCAGGCTCTTCAATGTTCGGCCATGATGACAAACAAAGTCGCATTTTTGATTTAAGTACATTTTAAAAGATGCATTTGTTTGCTCAGTGCTGTCCTTCTTGTTGTGGATTTGACCGCTTTTTTCTTGTGCGGGACAATTGATAGCACTCATAGGTCGGTAAAATCTTGAACTTTTTCATATTCAGATGATGTGATTTTTGGCCTCAATTGATGGGTTCTCACTTGTCCCTTCTTCTTTAAGCCTTCAATTAGCTGATTGTCTGAAAATGACGTTGGATCAAGATTTTCCACTGTTCTTTGTCCAATATTTCGAGACTTCATTTCCAGTCTCATCTTCAGGGTTGACACAATACGCACAGGAGTAAAACAAAGTCGCAGCTGCAACTCCACGCATGGGCCCAGTTTCAACATCTGACAGATGCGACATACCGTATTAGAATTCTTCGCAGAATAATAATCATTTCCGCGAAATAAGGCGACAGACAGTGGCCTGGAAACAAATTCAATAAATGAGGACACCAGCTCCGACGAATACGGAATGTAAGCGTCAGCAGAACCAGTATACTGCTCCTAGAGAACGGCCAGTTCAGTGGGGAAACATGGTTCACAATCTCACAAATAAAGGTAGTCGAGATCAGAGCACAAATATTAATCGAGTGAAGCCCAGCAGAACAAACTAAAAAGAGTTCCGAACCAGATGGACTTTGAAGAATAGAAAGTGTGGTAAACATTGCCAAATGTAAGGATTTTTAATAAAGTTAAATTTTTAAAACTCTTCAACAGACCGCCAGTAATAATGCGATTGGATATTGGAGCTGATGTGTCGTTATTACCACTGACTTGGCCATTGAACAACGTGAAACCTACGAGGGCAAGTTTATGTCAGGCATAAGACGCATCGATGTTGGCTGCGGGCGAATGGGACACAAAATTGTTAATTAATGAAAATATCTACGATATGTCTTTTATTGTTGGGAATATGTAAACAAACTTATCGGGACTTGATTTCATAAGAAAATTGGTTAAGAAGATAGACAGTCAAAATAAGCGTATATGCATATCGAGGTATGAGAGAATAAATTCAATAAAGTCTATATGTATCCCTGCGATGCAGGAGGAGACCAGTTGTCTGTCTGGGTGGTGGAAGAATCTTCAAACCCAATATAACATTATATTCTAACTGCCTGATTGCAGCGAACGTCCAGAGCCGACGGTCGTCCAGCTTAAGCTATAGCTAGAACTAAACGAAGGTTACGAACCGCCAAAAGTATATGGTGCTCCTCCAAATAAATTAGCAGCAGCGACTCGCGCAACCCAAGAAATGATAGAAGCCGGTGGTTTACGTTACGAAAAAGGATGGCTTGCTCCGACCAGCGGCCGATTTCCGGAAATTAAACTCAGTTACTAAACCTGACCGTATCCCATGCCAGCTCTGCGTGATCTGTTCCTACAGCTAGCGGGAGGCAAATGGCTTTCCGTGCTTGATCTTAAACAGGGATTTTGGAAAAAAGGCGTGCGGCCCGAAGACCGATAGAAGTTAGAGGTACAGGTACCCTAAGTTCATTTCCAATTCACCCTGGTACCATTCGGTCTTAAAAACGCACCGAAAGTGTTGCAAAGAAAGATGGACTCGTTTGTGTCTGACTTAACTTGTACAGCAGCTTACGTGGACGATGTTATTATATGGACCACTACTGAACACGAATTACTTGTTAGGCTGCAGAAGATGTTGGCCAAAGCTGTAGAATGGCGATTAAACTTTAATCAAGAAAAACTTCAGATAGATCGAGAAGTGCGGTTCCTGGGGCACTCAGTCTCAGCGGAGGGATTTATCCGTTAGATTCGAATGTAAAGCCCACTAAGGATTATCCAGTGCCTATTTCTAGAAGACAATTGTGGTGGTTTATTGGTATGGTGAATTTCTATAGTTCATATCTCACAGGGATGGCGATTACGCAAAAAACCTTGTCTAAGTTAACTAGTGCCAATATACCGTTTCGTTGGACGGAGTAGGCTCAAGAAGCGTTTGTGCTATGCAAGCAGAAATTAATAGATGAAACTATTATGACTTTCCCGGTAGGTAATATGTCATTTGTTACAGACGCGTCAGATATTGGGATAGGAGCGGTGTTACAAGCTGACGGACGTCCTGCGCAATATATTAGTCGCACACTCACTAAGGCGGAACAGAACTATACCGTCACAGAAAAGGAATTACTTGCCGTACAATGGGCGCTACGGAAGTTTAGATATTTTGTCATCGGGGGACACGTAGACGTCTTTACCGACCACAAAGCGCTAGTGCATTGGAGATCACTAGGTATTGAGAAGAAACGTGTACATCGAGCCATTGAAGAACTAGAAGAGTACGATATATCAATTCATCATAGAGCAGGAATCGAGAATGCGGCAGACGATGCGCTCAGCAGAATTTCCGCTGTGCGGGTTTCGCCACTTATAAAAGTCTCTGAAGAACAAGGAAAAGATGCCACGTGTCAAGAAATAGTCAATCAAATAAAAAACGGCACAGTGGTGTCCGCACCATATAAAAAGTTGAGCCTACAGAATGGCCTGTTGGTGCGGAAAGAAGGAAAATCAGTGCAATGGTTTGTGCCGGAGTCTATAAGAACAGAATTAGTGTCCTTTTTGCATGAGACGTTTGGACATCCCGGCGCTGGGCGTCACCTAGAGACATTGCAGTCGCGATTGTATTGGCCGGGCGTGTCTAAAGAAATTCGTAGCTATTGCCAACAGTGCACTAGATGCCAACGTTGTAAACCACAAAAACAAGAAAAAGTCACTCCGATTGCTTTCAATGCCACTGCACGGAACGAGTTTCTGCATATTTACCTAGTAGGTCCACTGCCGGTAGCTCGCGGCGACGTGTCCTATGTGTTTTCCATGGTCGATAAGTTTACCCGATGGGTCGAGTTTGTACCACTGAAGAAGTTCACAACAGAAAAGATTATAACGTGCTTAGAAGAGCGATGGCTCAGTCGATTCGGTGCACCACAAGTTATTGTTACCGATCAAGGCGCACAGTTTGAGTCGAAAGAATTTAATCAGTGGTGCAAAGACCTTGACATAAAGCATTCCCGCACAGCCACTTATCACCCGAAAACCAATGCGACTGCGGAGCGCGCACATAGGATGAAAGAGGTACGGCGATGTTGGTGCCACGAGAGCCCGGGAACGTGGAGAGACAAATTACATTTGGTCGAGCGGACCATGCGCTTTACAGTCTCAACAGCTACAAAATTCGCTCCAACGACCATGGTCTATGGGGGACACATAAGACTGCCAGGTGAACCTGTAATCCAAGGATCCGATGAGCGTTGCATCATAGCGGATATTCAGGAGCGACTGAAACAGATAACTGAATATTTTGGCGCCACACAGCGACAAGGCTGTGCAAGGCAACCGACACGCACTCGCCTAAAGGTCGGCGACTATGTCATGGTCGCGAAGATGGAGACCATGGCACTGCAGGCTGTCAATCATGGGCCGAATCGCGTAGAGAGGGTGGACTCAGAGCACAATACAGTTTTTGTTAGCATGCCCGATGGACTACAAACTGCCGCATTTGATTGGTTAAGCAGAGTGCCAAGGCCGATTCCTGAGTGGGGTTAAGATGTGGCTGTAGCCACCTTTAAGACAAAGAATGAACAAAGAATCTTGTCTAGGGCAGAAATTATTTCAACAAAAATTCCTCGCAGAAGCGCCCGTATAAGGATGAAGCAGTCAGCCCAATGATAAAAGCAGACTTTGAGCCGAACTGGACATAAATTAATTAAAATTTGTTTTATGAAGTCAATGCTCGTTATGCGAGCAAAATTCTATATATAATTGAGTAAAAATAAAGCATGTGTAGTACAACCAACAATGGCTTCTGATGGGTTAGATACGTTGATTCAAGGACTGATTACTCAAATTAAAAATTTAACTGCAGAATTATGCATAATTAAGTCTCGTCTGGACGATACACTGATAATAAATACAGACGATTTCGTGTGCATGGCCCATCCAATATAGGTGGACACAACAACTTTGAAATGTCTGTGTAGTACAGTTAAGTCCAAAGGGCATGTAAAGATATTAGAAAATGTTAAATAGAGTGACGACCGCAGTCTTTACAATATCTTTTGGCGCTACCGGGATGTGGTGGTAGGCTTGTCTGAGGTCAATCACTGAGAATAAATTGCTGCCGTTGAGTTTTTCAAGTAATGTGTTAATATTGGAAATAGGATATGCATCAGATTTTGTTGCTGAATTTAACTTGCGATAACCTCCGCAGGCTCTGTACGATCCGTTTGATTTGGAAACTAAGTTCAATGGTGACGCCCATGAACTTTTGGATGGTCTAATGATTTCCTCTTCCAACAGCCTTGAGAATTCATCTTGGGCAGCTTTCAGTTTAGCAGGAGCCAATGGTCGCTTCTTGAGTGCAATAGGTTGTCCTTCTGTGACGATATAGTGCATCGTATTGAAAACTCGTAGTTCTGTCTTGCTGATATCGAATAGCGACTTGTGTTCTCGCAGAGCTGCTGATATCTCTGCTGAATGATGCACTCGGTTTGGCTGAATGACCTGTAACTCCAAGCACTCGGAGACAAGCATCCAAGAGCTTTGCTCAAGTCCAGTGGAGGGGTCAGTGATCTTTTGATTGGAAAGATAACAATGAGCCAAAATTTCAAAAGGAAATCAAGACCTATTATGTTGTGTGGAACCTGGGCGACGATGAAGCTGTGAGTAAATTCACGCCGTAAACTTATGTTGAGTGTGCGATACCGGCTGCCATAAGTAGATATGGGCTCCCCTGCAGCTTTTTCGAGTAAAACGCATAGCGACACCTCGGTCATTGTATCAGCCTTGAGAACTGAGACTGCTGCACCTGTGTCTACGATTAATTCTTTGCCAGTTCTGAAATCAAGAAGATGCAGAAGTTCGTTGGACCGGTTAACCGGGTCATGTAAACAAGTAGGCTGGTGATTGCGACTGACAATGCCAGTTTGGCTGTCTTTGTGGCATATTCGGCGTGGACGAAAACAGTCAATAGGCATGTCATATTGTAAATGATTGCTTCATTGTGGCGCCGTTGGTGCTGTTGATGCGCAGAAGTAACTGTCTTCAACTACCTGCGCCATACGTTTCCCGATCCTTCTACTCCACTGCGCCTGTTTTCTGTGGTCTTTCCCGTCAACTGTGGAAATTGGCCTTCATTCGGAAATTCTTTCAAACGACAGAGACAGACTTGACATGAATAAAAAAAGTCTGGTGATTATAGTACCAGTTCTTTGGGGCATATCTGTTAAAAGATTGTGGGGATGTAGATTTCTGTCTACTGTTATTTCGTGTCTTTGGTGTAAAATTGGGTCAAGCGTTTACCTGATTTAGCTCGGATTTCCCTAAGGCCAATCCTTCTAGAACTTGAACCATGTTCGCTAATGTCCTCTCTAAAGAGGAGATCCTATCATCCTGCGGGAAAGGACAAATGGATGAGGAAATTAACTTAGGTTCTAAAACCCTAAATTCTAACTCGCATCTCTCAGATAAATAATCTTTGGAGAGAGTGTTGGGGAGCTGTCTGGCGAACAATATTAGTGCCTGGGGGAAAATTGTTAATAAAAACAACTTTAGACTCGTAATCAGAAATTGTCGTTTTATACCAACGTTTCCGCAATTCCCTTAAAATCTCAATGTGGCCAAGGTTTTGCATGTCTAACTGCTCATATTTATTTACTATCTGCTCAGTTTCAAAGAGACCCAGCAAGGATTCTACTTAATTTTGGAGGCCCAAAATGGAATTTGGTAGTTTTCTAATGCCCTCAAGCTTCGGATAAATCCGTCGCTGCAATTCTGTAGGTAGTTTAGCGAAAACCTATGACAGTTTTTGATGAATGTCATAATCTGGAAACGGGGAAAAAGCGGAGTCTACGCGCATAAGGAATAGCTCCCTATCTCCATCCCAAGCAGGAGCATCAAAATATAAATTTAAACCTGACATTCTAACAATCTTACGGGATCTTAAAAGCATGAATTTATAAGCAAAATGAAATGTATAAAAGGATGTGAAACGAAACGCTTACCAAAATCTGCTTCCACAGTTGAAACAAAATCTTCTTCTACAGTTGAAACTGATGGGATGAGCACATACCAGAGATGAAGTTAGTTCTTTCCCAAAATCACAAGCCACAGTTTTGCACTTTCGTACAGTCAATAATGTGCTTTCACAAAATCAAAAATGAATATTCTGCGTCCAAATTCCAGTTTGGCACACGAGATCACAAAGGTGTATATTTTGAAATCGAACACCTTCCCTCAAAAAAATATTCCCAACAAAAATTGCCCACAAGACCTCGACTTAAGAAAGATTCACAAGCAGAGTAAAATGTTGTATATGCTAACGTCAATTTAATGTACTCTCAAAAAATAAGAATAAAAATAAACACAGTCGATTGTATTTGTGATTTGATATTAAGTCTAGAAAACATTACTGTTCTCAAATATGTATTAAGTGTTGAGAACCTAGTAACAAATTATTTCAGTTGTGACCAAAAGGATAAACCAAAGACAGCATGTTCGGAAAGTATAATCTCATGCACATTCATTTCGTGCTTACTGGCGACTAATCAGTAGGAGCCGGTAATGTTCTCAGTATCCTAGCGCGGTCACCAATTTGTAAAACGCCCCGGCTTCAAGTAAATGCCATACGACGACATAAAGCCAGTTAGGTGCCAAGATGGCTGAGAATAGTACCTTGGGGGGCCTTATTAGGGCCGGTATTGCATTCTCCCGCAAATTTTGAGAAAGTTAGTTCGTGTAGCAATGTTTAAAAATAATCCTAGACACTTGAGATCAGCTCTGGTTGACTGGCTGTTGTTCCTTTTGTTGTGGCGTTGACATAAGCGGAAAGAGACTGTGTGAAGACTGATTATTGTCTCTTTGAAGATCTGCTACAACACCGTGGTAACTGGCACACGTGAAGGTCCAAAAAGATGTTGCTCCGTCTCACTAGTTGTGCAGCAACAAGATTGGCGTGACTGAAATTGACTCTGCGTGTGAAGCAATCCAGAAGTCAGCGTATGTGAAAAGTCAGTATGACAGGAGACAGAACGCACACGTAGTGCACAGCAGAAGGCAAACGTGAAAACTGACTGGCATGGTAAATTCACCGTGTTTATAAACACCTGAAAACGAAAGCTCGCACGCCATTGGTTAACGGCAAATTTAGCTTGTTTTAAATGATGCCGCGTAAATTAAATTTGAATTTCATTTAGCCAGTATGCCGGCGAATAGTTCTTGAGCCGTTACAGCTGCAAATATAGCGTGAATATGTTGTGCCGCGCCTGACGTAATCTGGTTGTGTGCATTTCTGTACGCAGAATGACGTTATATATGGTTTAAACAACTTGTTAATATTGAATGACCCTAAACAATACTTCAGTGATAAAACAATATATGAAGCGGAATAATGGACATCTCAGAGTTTACATGTTTTCACGCATACATCTGAGAGCAGTTAGAGGTCTCGACCTTGTGATATCGACAAAGAAGGGATGCAGATCTAATGTCGTGTCCACCAACGTAATGTAGTTGTTGTCATAATTTGAAATGGCTCATATTAACTCGCCGACAGTCTGTCAAAAATAACGGTGAAAATTAATTTGCCGAAATTGTAGTCAAATATAAATTCAAACTTTAATTCTCTGCACGAATGGGTTCTCTCGCTTACTGTCGACCAATTACGTTTGCCTTTGCATCTATATAAGCGCGATGCATTTACCAAGCAATTCACTCCGCTCAGTTCAAAATATGTTATTGCTGTCGTCTTTGTTGCACTGCCGATCTACGCCGGCTGCTATATATGCGTTTACCACGTGGTGTCACTAATTTGGCGTCTTTAGTCACACCAACATTCTTGTTGCTGCGCATCCAGTTATACGTAATCAATCATCTATTAATCGGTTCTTTACGTGTGCCAGCCATTTCGGCATTGCCGCAGATTTACAACAAGACTGGTCAAAGCCATCAAACAGCAATTAATAAGTCCTGCTACGTTAATTCTACTTGTTCACGCGTATCTGATCAATGAATTACCAGCCATCGTCCAGGATATTAAGAGAAAGTGTCTAGAAGGAATCTGGACATCCACAGTTTATTAATGCCCACTAAATCTCAAAGAATTTTCCGTTGAATATCTCTCAGGATATATTAAGGGCCACTATCAGTAACCGCTTCCTTCTAGTCATTATTTTCTCTTATTGGTAATGTTGCACGGCACTCTAGCCGGTGCGTTAGAGTGGGAACCGCGCCCGGATTGTAGAGCAGTGATAGTGTTTTAACTGACAGATTCATTAAACGAATTTTATAAACACAATTTTTTGGACGGGAATTATTGTTGTACTTTTAATAATTCATGTCAACAAATTTTTATCACAGTATCATCCTGAAATTTCCATCCTGCCTAATTTGTGACACAAGTTTTGGTGTATTTATAATTCCACGAATTCAGTGGCCAAATCGGTCTGAATTTTCATCACATCTACGTGCTCTTTGTGGCTGATGATGTTTTGTAAGGTTGAATAATTTACCAGCGACAAATGGTTCTGAATTTTCAATCCAAACATTGTACGCAGTTGTGGTTATCACTTTGTTATTAGCATTAAAATTTACAGGGCTTGTATTTTTAAATTTAATTTTATAAAATTTATTCCATTTACATTTTTTTATTGTACTCAATTTAATGTCTCGTATGTTACTTCCAAACATGAAAATCCTGAAATAAAAGTTAACTTCTGTCCATTTGCCAATCTCAGATCTGATGATATTGGGCTATCTTCTTTAGAGAGATCTATTTCAGAAATAAATTAAATCTTTCAAAGTTACGTCATAGATAGAGAAAAAGCTAATAAAACGACTCATCTACGTCCAAATCAGAACAAACGACAATCGTGATCCCCTCGATCATACAATCGATATTTGCAAGGAATTTGTGCCATAATAATCAAGTGCATTTCTATAACTGTCCAAATTGCCTGCACCGCTCTGGGAATTCAACAAATCTCACTTACCTTCCTGGCTTACAACAAGCAACAGCAAAATACCAGTGCATATTCTTCACTCCCAAAGGAGATAATCATTATTCAAATGCTTTATCTCGAATAAAGTAAAACAAGCAACCCAATAAACTTCGGCATTTTCACGATTTCAAAATTGGAGAAGAATTCATCGAAGAAAAAGGTTAAGCAGATTCTGTTCTCAGGGGCACATCCATGACTAAAATTTCTCTTGGCGTTCTACTCGCTACTGTTACGAGAGAGCCCATTCCAAAATATGGTTGCTGGCAGCGCTCTCTTAACTTTTGTTCACGAAGTGAATTTTCTTATAACTTCATCGTCGTCAAGGTCTCGCACAACATAATATGCCTTGATTTTCTGTTAAAATATCGGCTCATTTTTTATCTTGCTCTAGAAATAGCCAGCTATGAGACCACGAACGCACCATGAGTCCTATCTAGAACTAGCATGAATTCAAAAGAAAGTTTTCGTAGATTTTAGAGCATTATGATGAAGCAGTAAGCACAATGATGGAAACAGCCTTCGAACTTCAGAAATGATCATAATATAATAAATATATATAATTTTGTTTTAACAAATGGATCCGCTTTATATCAGCAAACTCCTATAAATAATTGATTAAAAATAAAGCATTTGTGTTAAGTTAATTAATCTTGTCTCTGACGCATTTGAAAATTTAGTGTGTGTATTAACTGCACAAATGAACACATTGTCTATGGAGATAAGGTTAATTAATTTTCGGCTGAAGGACACACTAATAATAAATACTGAGAGAATCCGCATGAACAACCCAACCAATGTAGGTGAAGTTAAAAATAACAACCGGTCTCAAAAGGCAGAAAAACGAAATATTCTGGTGTTTTCATCTGAATCGACAAGTTATTTTCAATGCTTTTACCGTTGGATTTGGAAAGTCCACGGTTGTTGTTCAAAAATATTTAAGCCTCTGTTCGAGAGCAAGAAATTACATTTGAAGTAGCTATTGTGCGCGTGGTTTTCCAGGAATAAGTTGACCGGACAGTTGCAGTCTATTTAGAATTGCCTATCGACCTAACGTATGAAGAACATAAAAAACGAGTGATGGATCACTTCCGTGACACCCCTCAAGAGGTGGTCTCAAATTTGTACATTCTAAAAACATTACTGGGTGAGATGCCCTTTGATATTATGGCACGCATCAAATAGTGGTTCTCAAGGCTAACTAAGTCTATACCCGTGTTGTAACCGCATTAGGCCATCATGCATTTGCTGCTGGATCCTACCAGATAAGGTGCAATATCTAGCGTTAAGTGAGGCCTGGAAGAAGAACTCAGACTCTTCATAATTCAGACATACTGACCAACAAATTAACAGCTGTGACTCCACGCATGGGTCCGGTTACAACAACCGAAAGGAGTGACATATATTACTGGTATTCTTCGCGCAATAATTAGCAAGTCCAGAACAGTCAGCGTCAGCCAGTTGCTTGGAAGCAAGGTCAATATATAAAGACACCAGCTTTGACGAGTACACCATCTTAAGGACGGCCAAATCAACATAGTTCTCCTACAGTATAACCAGTTTAATAGAGAAATAGGATCAACCATTTCACTAATAAAGACAGTCAAGATCGTGCCCAAAATATAAATCCTTTGGAGGCTCAGATTTGTAGATCGAGAGAAGACCATTAGAACAACCTAAAATTTGTCCAGAATCAGATGGCCTTCGAAGAAAAAGAAGTATGGAAAACGTTGCCAAATGTATATAATTTTATTAAATTTTAATTTTCAGAACTCTCCCATTGACAGCCAGTAATATTGCAATTGGATACTGGGGTGGTTGAAAGAGTTTAAAAGCCAATACAACACTATATTCCAACTCCCTGACTGAGACCAAAGTCGAGGGTCGACGGTTGACCGCTTTAATATATGGCTAACATAAAATGAATATTACAAACCGTCAAATGTATATGGTACTCCTGCAAAGAAATTATCAGCAGTGACTCGAGCAACACAAAAGTTGATAGAGGCCTGCGTTCTAGAACCACCATATTTTGGTTTACTTTACGAAAGAGAATGGTTAGCTCCGACCGGCGATTGATTTCCAACAGTTATATTCACTGAATAAAAATATGACACCTTTCCCATTTCGGCTCTGTTTGATTTGTTCCTACAGCTAGCGGGAGGAAGATAGTGTACCGTGCTTGATCATAATCACGGATTTTTGAAAATCGGCGTTTGTCCCGAAGACTGATGTATGTTAGTGATGCAGATATTCCAATGTCTTTTCCAATATATTTGGGTACCGTTTGGTCTTATTAACGCACCGAAAGTGTTCCAAAGTATGATGGACGGCAAGTGCAGTCCCAGGGTCAACCTGTCTGAGCGGAGGGATGTATGACATTTGTTTCGAATGTACAGTCTATCAAGAAAAATCCGGTGCCTACTACTAGAAAACGATTGCGCCAGTTTACTTGTGTGGTGAATTACTATAAACTATATCTCACAGGGATGGTGGTCACGCAACAACAATTGTCTAAGTTAATTTGTGCCGAGATATATTTTCGTTGGACAGAGCGGGCTCAAGAAACGTTTATCCTATGCAAAAAGGAATTAATAGACTCAACAATTTTGACTTTCCTAGTAGGTACTATATAAATCGTTACAGACACGTCAGATATTGCCATAGGATGAGCGGTACAATTGAAACGATGTCCAGCTCAATATAATAGTTACACACTCACTAGGCGGAGCAAAAGTATACCATCACTGAAAAGGAATTACTCGCCGTACAATGGAAGCAACGGAAGTCAATATATTTTAAAATAGATAGACATTTAGACGTCTTTACCGACAACAAATTACTGAATTTGATGTCATTTGGTAATGAAATGAAACGATTACACCGAGCAAATGACGAGCTCGATGAAAACGACATTAAAACTAATCATAGAGCCGGTATCAAGACTGCGGCAGCCAATGCGCTCAACAGAATTTCCGCTGTGCGGGTTGTAGCAATAGCCACCTTTGAGACTAAGAACGCACGAAGTATCCCACATAGCACTGACATTATTTCAACAGAAATTCCTCGCAGAAGCGCCCGTATGATGATAAAACGGCCAACACAATGATGGAGGCAGACTTCGAGCTGAAGTGAACATAAATTAATTAATATTTGTAAATTTGTTTTACTAAATCGATGCTTTTAATCCGAGCAAAATCCTATGTATACTTGATTAAAAATGAAGCATGTGTGGTAATTCTACGAATGACTTCTGATGGGTTGGAAACGTTGATTGAAGGACTGACTGCATAAATGACCAATTTGACTTTAAAATAGGTATAATTAAGTCTCGTCTGGATGATGAATTGATAATAAATTCCGATGTAATCCTCGTAAACGACCCAACCAACATAGATCAACACAACAATGGGGACCGCGCCAAAGAGGAATCAGAAAGAAATATACCGGAGCTTTCAGCCGAATCAACGAGTTTTTTCAACTGTCATCAGAATTTTAGCCAATGCTTGCACCTCTAGATGTGGAAAGGCCGCAGTTGTGGTTCAACAAATTTGAAGCATCAATTCGAGCACAAAAATTTACATTAGAAGCACCTATTGTACGCGTGGCTGCCCAGGAGTTAGTTGACCGGACAGTAGCAGTCTAATTGGAATTTCCCGTAGAACTCACATATGAACAATACAAATGAGGAGTGTTGGATCTCCTCCGAGCCAGGCCTCAGGACGTGTTTTCAGAATTGTACAGTCTCAAACCAGTACTGGGTGAGATGCCCATCGATACAATAGCACGCATCAAACGGTGGATCTCCAAGCTAACTGAGTCTTTATCCGGGTTGCAACCGCATGAGTTCGTCATGTTTATGTTGTTGAATTTTACCAGATACGGTGCAAAATCCAGAGCCCAGGGAGGTCTGGAGGAAAGATTTCAGGCTCATAAAAAGTTCGGCCATTATGACAAATAAAGAGGCAGCTGCAACTCCACGCATGGCTACAGCACTTACCTTATTGGAATTCTTTGCTGCATAATCAGCAAGTCGGTGGCGTGGAAGCAAAATCAATATATAAGGACACGAGCTTCGACGAATACATCGTCTAGGCGTCAGAAAAACCAGTATAGTGCTCCTAGAGAATGGCAAGTTCAATGGAGAAATATGGTCCACAATCTCACAAATAAATGTAGTTGAGATCAGGGCCAAAATCGTAACCCTTTGGAGGCTCCGATGGATGGATTGAGTGATGACCAGCAGAATAACCTAAAATGTGTTTCAAATCAAATGGCCTTCGAAGAAAAAGAAGTATGGGAAACGTTGCCACATGTAAGGATTTTTATTAAATTTAAATTTTTAGAAAACTTCAACGGAAAGCCAGTAATAATGCAATTGGATACTGCAGCTGATGTGTCGGTATTACGTGGACGGTGTTATTATATGGGCTACTAATGAACAAGAATTATGTATTATGCTGCTGAAGATGTTGGCCAAAGCTGTAGAATGGCGATTACGTTTTAATCCAGAAAGAGTTCAGATATGTCGGAAAGTGCGGTTGCTGGATCACTCGAACTCAGCGGATAGATTTATGCCATTACATTTGAATATACAGCCTATCAAAGACTATCTGGTGCCTACTACTAGAAAAAAATTGCGACGGTTTATTGGCGCGGTGAATTTCTATAGACCATATCTTGCTGGAAATGCGCTTATGCAATAACCCTTGTTTAAGTTGACTAGTGGCAAAATTCGGTTTCGTTGGAGTGAGGAGGCTCAAGATGCATTTTTATTATGTAAGCAGACACGATTTTGACTTTTCCGGTAGGTACTGTGTCAATTGTTACAGACGCGTCAGATATTGGGATAGGAGCGGTGTTACAAGCTGACGAACGTCCTGTGCAATATATAAATCACACACTCACTGAGGCGGAACAGAACTGTACAGTCAAATAAAAAGTATTGATTGCCGTACAGTGGGCAATGCGACAGTTTAGGTATTTTGTCATCGGTGAAAAAACAGACGTCTTTACCGACCAAAATGCACTATTACATTGGTGATCACTGACAATTAAGAAGAAACGAGTACACCGAGCCATTGAAGAGCTGGAAGAATACGATATATCAATTCATCATAGAGCCGGGATCGCGAATGTGACAGACGATTTGCTTAGCAGAATTTTCGATGTGCGGGTTTCGCGACTTATCATAGTCTCTGAAGAACAAGGAAAGGATGCCACATGCTAGGAAATAGTCTATCAGTTGAAAAACGGCATAGTTGTATCCGCACCATATAAAACGTTGAGCTTGCAAAACGGCCTGTTGGAGAAGAAAGAAGGAAAAACAGCGCAATGGTTTGAGCCGACGTCTTTAAGAACAGAATTAGTGACCTTTTGGCATAAAACGTTAGGATACCTCGGCGTCGTGCAACTCATTGAGACATTGCAGTCACGATTGTAATGGCCTGGCATGTCCAAATGAATTCGTAGCTATTGTCAGCAGTGCACTACATGCCAAAGTTTTAAGCCACAAAATAGAGTAAAAGTCAATCTGGTTGCTTTCAATGCCATTACACGGAATGAGCTTCAGCATATCCACCTGGTATGTCCACTGCCGGTAGCTCATGATAGGGTGTCCTATGTGTTTTTCATGATCAATAAGTTTACTCAATGGGTCGAGTTTGTACCACTGAAGAAAATTATATCAGGGAAGTTATTTTTACCGATCAAAGAGAACAGTTTGAGTTGAGAGAATTTAATCAGTGGTGCAAAGACGTTAACATTAAGCATTCCCATACACTCTCTTATCACCTGAAGGCCAATGCAACGTCTGAGTGGGCATAAAGGTCGATGAAAAAGGTACTGTGATGTTGATGGCACGTGAGCCTGGGAAAGTGGCGATACAAATTGCATGTGGTCGAGCGGGCCGTGCGCTTTGTAGTATTAACAGCTACAGGAATCGCTCCAAAGACCATGCTCTAATGAGGGCATATTAGACTGACAGGTGAACCTTTAATCCAAGGATCCCATGATCGCTGCATCATAGCGGATATTCAGGAGCGACGATAACTGTTACTGAACATGTAGGCGTCACATAGTCTCAAGGCTATGCAAGGAAACCGACGCGGTATCGCCTAAGTGTAGGCGATGGTTTTAGAACCTTGACATAAAACAATCCCGTGCTACCACTTATCACACACAGAAAAACATGACTGATAAGCGATCACACTAGAGGATAAACGAGATATTTTGATGTTGATGCAGCAAGAGTCCGGAATTCCGGAGAGACAAATTACATTTGGTTGAACGGGGCATGGGATTTACAATATCAATAACTACAGGATTCGCTCGAAAAACCATGGTCTATGAAGGACATAATAGACTGCCAGATGAACCCGTAATCCCAGGATCCCATGAGTGTTGCACAATAGCGGTATTTCAAGAGGCCTAAAGAAGTTAACTAAATATATACCATGGGCTGTTACGCTTGATTGTTTAAGTGGGGTCCCATGGCCGACTCATGAGAGAGGATATGGCAATAGCCACCTTGGAGAACAAGAACGCACGACGATTCTCATCTAGCGCTGGCAGGAATTCACCAGAAAAAAAACTTCGCAGTTTTACTGAGTGGATCTACATTATACGAGAAAAGCCTTTAAATAATTGATTAAGAATAAATCTGGCGGATTAGAAAACATAGTAAGTGAATTAGCTTCGCAGATAAACACATTGACTGCGCAAATAGGGATAATTAAGCCTCGGATGGATGACACACTAAAAATAAATCCTGTGGGAATCCGCATATATAACCCAAACAAACTTGGTAATGTCAATACATGCTAATCAAAATATCATTGACTCATCCACCGGATTTAAGAATAGTTTCTGAATACTTGCTTCAGAACATTTGATGTTACAGGTTATACAATCATATCAAACGCATCCTTCGACAGATATATCAACAGTTCTTCCAGAATTCAAGTAGTTGTTCGATATCAGCAAGTCAGAACTATTTGTTTTCAGCACAATACCCCATATAATCAAAACAGCTCAACCTATCACACTTAAAAAGGAACCATTATCCCTGGCCGATCTGTGAGTCGTCAAAGAAAAGTTTTCAAGACTATTGGAATAGGACATCATCAGGCCATCAAAACGTTAATGGATATCTCTTTTACACTTTGTCTCTAAATTGAACGGATCATACAGAGACCGTGACCAAAGCAGATACAAACATTGATCTTAATATAAACACATTTTTTGAAAAACTTAGTCGTAGCAATTGTTTTTCAGTTTTTGACCTTAGACAAGCCTAATATCATATTTGTTAGCGCCAGAAAATGTAGAAAAAACTGTAGTCATCAATCTTTTTGGCCCTTTTAAATACCTTTACATGCGCTTGATTTCAATTTTGCCAATCAAGTATTTCCGAGTTTTATGGGCAATATACTCCGCGATGACGCCGATTACTGCATGTCATACATTGATGATATAATGGTTTTTAGTCCAGACCTAGAATTTCATACCAAGCATCTAATTAATGTCCAAGCACACACCAGATGACGGACTAACGATCAATTGTAACAAAATGAAAATTGAAATTAAATCCATTTATTTCCTAGGGCGTCGTATTTCATCTCCAAATATATAGCATTTGCCGTCTAAGGCCAGTAAGATCAAGAACATTGCGTCATCAATGACCATAAAGATCTTACAGAAAATTTTTGGAGTTCTTAACTACTATTTCAAGTTTCTTACCGGCCTATTTCTTGGTCATCTGAAGATGATGAATTACTCCGTCATGTCATCAACACGTTAGCAAATGCCACAATGCTAATAAATCCAGAATTCCAACGACATTTACTACTCACAACTGATGCATCTGAATTTGCTCTTGGGAAAGCGATCAAAGAATTGTAAAAGCCTGTTAGGTTTTACGCGCGTCTTCTTCAACAAGTAAAAACTAGATACGACACTTTCGGTAGAGAACTCCTCGCCATCCATGACGTATTGCGCCACTTCAGTAGTGACATAGGCAGCAGCAGATCATGCACTATTAGTTAGTGTACTACAAAATGTGACTCCGACCGTTGCAAAGTAGCCTGCCGGTAGCCAGCTGTCACGTCTGAGTGAATGGCAATTTAAAAACTTCATGTAAAAGGCGAACAAAACGTTATTGCAGCACAATATTTGGTCAAGACGTCTCAATACAATCACCTTCACCTCTGCCATTCTCAATCAACACCGTGAATCTCAATGAACCCAAATTAGTTCCATTCCTGCTACAAACAGAACCTCGTTGTGGTACTCATATTCAAAGATCTATAGCTTGTCAACCTACTAAGTTTTTATGTCGACTTTGGGAAGGTTTAAAAATTGTCAACTTCATGGGCATACAGTCCCGCAAACCAAGTCTGCCTACTAGCCTCCTTAGAAAGATTTAGATTCCATTAATTCTACTTCTAACCCAGGTAGTAAGGCGACTATCAATCCTATTACACATCGTTCCTAAGGTCAGAGTCTCAATCGTAACGCTAAGCGATGTGTCACCGACTGTGTTGTTTGGCAAAAAAAAATCATCCGGCACACTCATTTTAAGTTGTAAAATTTCCAAACAACGTCACGCTTAGCCATCGTCCACATCGACATGGTTCATCTAATTCCGGTTCAAGGAATTAGCTACCCTCTAACTATGATTCATAGATTCACCCAATATTCTGTGGGTTTTCCTCTTGTCCTTATTCTGCAAATGAAGTCTCTAATGGTTTTACCTCTGCATGGATAGCATATTACGATGTTCTCAACGATGTCGTCACTGTTTGAGGTGCATGCTTCTCATCCGATCGTATCAAATCTACCTTTAAGATGCACTTTAACCAGGTTACTGCCTACCAATCACAGTCTAAACGTATGACTGTTGTTTCCACCTATATTGGTTGGGTCGTACATGCGGATTCCCTCAGAATTTTTTTATTTATCATCCAACTGAGACTTAATTATCCCTATTTCCGCAGACAACTTGTTCATTTGAGCAGTCAATCTTCTAACCAAGTTTCCAATCCGTCAGAAGCCATTTTTTATCTTCACACACATGCTTTATTTTATTATTATATATAGGATTTTTCTCGTATTAATAGCATTGATTTAGTAAAACAAATTTACAAATTTTAATTATTTTATTTTCAATTCGGCAGTTCAAAATCTGCTTCTATAATTGTGCTGACTGCTTCATCATAATACAGGCACTTCTCTGAGGATTTTCTGCTGAATTCATGACAGCCCAATTTAGGTCCATTGGTGCGTTCTTAGTCCCCTCTCAGGAGTCAGAATTGGCACCCCGCTAAAACGATCAAATGCGACAACTTGTGGTACATCAGGCATGTTAACGACAACTGTATTGTGCACTGAGTCCAAACTTTCCAAGCGATACGGCTCATTATTTGAAACCAGCAGTGCCATGGGATCGATCTTCGCGACCATGACATAGTCGCAAACACTTAGGCGAGTGCATGTACGTCGTCTTGCATAGGCTTTTGGATTTGTGTCGCCTACATATTCAGTTAACTTTTTTAGGCGCTGCTGAACATCCGCTATGGTACAGCACTCAGGGGATCCTGGGATTACGAGTTCACCTGGCAGTCTAAAACACTCTCCATAGACCATGGTCATTGGGGCAAATCCTGTAGCTGTTGATACAGTAAAGCACATGGCTCGTTCTACAAAATGTAAGTTGTATCTCCATGGTCCCGGGCTCTCGTGGCACCAACATCACAATACCTCATTCGGAGTCCGGTGTGCTCGCTCAGCTGTTGCGTTGGTCTGCAGGTGATAAGTGGCTGCGCGGCAATGTTTTATGTAAAGGCCTTTGCACCACTGATTAAATTCTGTCGACTGGAATTTCGCACCTTAGTTTGTAACAATAACTGTTGGTGCACCAAATCGACTGAGCCATCGCTCTTCTATGCATGTTATAATCTATTCTGTTCTGATTTTCTTCAGTGTTTCAAATTAGAGCCATCAGGTAAACTTATCGAGCATGGAAAACACATAGGCTACTCCGCCATGAGCTACCGGCTGTGGACATATCGTGTCAATATGCATAAACGGGTTTCGTGCATTTGCATTGAAATCAATCGGAGTGACCTTTTCTCTCAAGAGCTAAACCCGGCCAAATACAATAGTGACTAAAATGTCTCAATGAGTCGCCCGACGCCGAAATATCCCAAAGTTTCATTCAAAAAGACCATCAATTCTGTTCTTATAGACTCCGACACAAACCATTGCACTGCTTGTCCTTCTTTTTGCACAAATAGGCCGTTTTACATGTTCAACGTTTGATATGTTGCGGACACTACTGTACCGTTTTTTAACTAATTGACTATTTTCTGGCTTGTGGCATCATTTTCCTGTTCTTCAGAAACTTTAATAAGTGGCAAAACCTGCACAGCAAAAATCCTGCTGAGCGCATTGACTTCCACATTCTTGATACCGGCTCGAAGATGAATTGATACACCGTATTCTTCCAGCTCTTCAATGATTCAGTGTACTCGTTTCTTCTCAATACCCAGTGATCTCCAATGCAATAGTGCATTTTGGTCGGTATAGACGTCTATACGTCCACCGTTTACAAAATACCTGAACTTTCGTCAACTTTAAAAGGAGTTATTGCGTAAGCGACTTTCCAGCGATATATAGTCTATAGAAATTCACCGTGCCAATAAACCGTCGCAATTATCTTCTAGTAGTAGGCGCAGATAGTTTTCGATAGGCTGTACATTAAAATCTAATAGCATAAATCCATCCGCTGAAACCGAGTGATCCAGGAATCGCACTTTCCAACATATCTGAACTTTTTCTGGATTAAAACGTGGTCGCCATTCAACAGCTTTGGCCAACATCTTTAGTAGCCTAATACGTAATTCTTGTTCATTAGTAGCCCGTATAATAACATCGTCCAAGTAAGCTCTTGTTTAGGATATGTCGTACATAAAAGAGTCCATCATACTTTGGAATACTCTCGGTGCGTTCTTAAGACCAAATTTTATATGAGTGAATTGGAAATGAGCTTGAGGTAACTTCCATCGGTCTTCGGGCCACACGCCATTTTGTCTAATCCCTGTTTAAGATAAAGCACGGCAAACTATTTGTCTTCCGTTAGCTGTAGAAACAAACAAAACAGAGCCGGCATGGGATACGGCTCGGGATTAGTCACCTAGTTTAATTGCCTGAAATCAGTCTCCGGTCGAAGCAAACCATCTTTTTTGTAACATAAATCATTGGAGCACCAAAAACAGATGATGATGGTTCAAGAACATTTGCCTCGATCATCTCTTGGATTGCTAGAGTCGCTGCTGATAATTCTTTAGGAGGAGCACCATATACTTTTGGTGGTTCGTAAACATTTCTTAGGTTGTAACCATAGTTTAAAGCGGTCAAACATCGGCCCTGGGCATTTGCTACAATCAGGTAGTTGGAATATAATGTTGTATGGGGTTTGAAGGTTTTGCCTTACCAGGGCAGACAACTGGACTCATTCTTCTCCTTAGAGGTACAAACAGACTTTATAAAATTTATGCTTTCAGGGCTCAGTACGCATATACGTTTAATTTGACAGTCTTTCGTTTTAAATCAAGGCTCAATAAGAGTTTTCGAAAATTTGCAACAACAAAAAACATATGTTAGATATTTTCATTGATTAATAATTTCGTGTCCCATTTTCCCGCAGCCACTATCGATGCGCCAGATGCATGACACTGATTTGCTCTTCTAAATTTTACGTTATTTAACGACCAACTTATTGGTAAGACCGACACGTCAGCTCCATTATCCACTTTTATTATTAATGGCTGTCCGTTGAAGAGTTCTAAAAATTTAAATTTGACAAAACTCCTTACATGTGACAATGTTTGCTATACTGCATTTTGATCAAAGGCCATCTGATTCTGAACACTTTTTAGGTTTCTCTGTTGGTCTTCTCTCGATCTACAAATCTGAGCCTCAAAAGGATTTATATTTTGGGCACGATCTACACTATCCTTATTGGTGAGAAGGTTGACCGTATGTCCCTATTAAACAGGCCATATTATAGAAGAGCTATATAGATTTGGCCGCCCCCAAGACGATGTATTAGTTGAAGCTGGTGTCTTTATATATTGATCTTGCTTTCAAGCAACTGGCTCTCGCTGTCTCTCATGGATTTGTTTATTAAGGCGTGATGAATTCCAATAAGGTATGTCGCCCCTGCCGGATTTTGTAACTGAACACATGCGTGAAGTCTGAGCCTTCAATTTGTTGGTCAACATGTCCGAACTATGAAGAGTCTGAGTTCTTTCTTCCAGACCTCACTTGGTGCTAGATATTGCTCCTTATCTGGTAGGATCAAACAGCAAAGACATGATGATCTAAAGCGGTTGCCACACGGATAAAGACTCAGTTATCCTTGAGGACCATCGTCTGATGCGTGCCATAGTGTCAAGGGGCAATCTACCCAATAATTATGAAGGCACCTCCTCAGGCCTGGCTCGGGAGTGATCCATCCGTCGTCTTTTGTACTCTTCATATGTGAGGTCGACAGGAAGTTCTAATTGAACTCCTAGTGTCCGGTCAATTAATTCCTGGACAGCCTTACGTTCCGTAGGTAGCATTTCCACATCCAAAGGTGCATTTCACTTAAATTCTTATGACAGTCAAGAGATAGACGTAGATTCGAATGAAAACGCCGCCACATTTCTTTTTGATTCCTCTTTGGCGCGGTCGCCATTTTTGTTTCCGCCTATATTAGTTTGGTCGTTTTTGCGGATTCCCTCAGAATTCATTATTAATGTATCATCCACCGACGACTTTATTATCCCTATTTCCACAGTCAAGTTGTTCATTTGTGAAGTCAATCTACTAACCAAAGTTTCAAATCCGCCATAAGCTATTTGTTATAGTCAAACACTTACTTTATTTTTAATCAAATATATATTGGATTTTACTCGTATAAAGAGCATCGGTTTTGTAAGCCAAATTTTAAAATATTTATTAATTTATGTTCATTTCTGCGGCTCAAAGTCTGCTTCTAACAATGTGCTGACTGCTTCATCTTAATATGGGCGCTTCTGCGACGACTTTCTGTTGAATTCATTCCTGCACTATTTAGGACCCTTGGTGTGTTTTTAGTCTCAAAGGTGGCAATTGCTACATCTTACACTCTCAGGAGTAGGAATTGAAACCAGGATGAACCAGGAAACAATGCTTCTTGCCTTCGACATAATTTCAGTAACAAGATTGTCCGGCAGCCACGACAGTCCTAGGCAATCTTCATCCTTCTGCAGGCCCATAGATACAAAACAGTTCTCGTTTGTAATGACGCTGCTGTTGCACCATTGCAACCAAAATTTCGCGGGCCTTACCCGATTTGGCAGACATCCCAAATAATTTATTTTTATGCAAAGTGTAACACCTACTTCGGTAAGCAAATACAGGTTGAATCCTTTTGTCGAATTCCCTGATCCTGGCGATAAGCAACATTCTACAGGCGTTTCAGGCTCTAAATTCCCACAATCTCAACCGATTAATAAATAACATATAATTTCGTGTTACTGATGGATGTTTTCCATTTACTGTTTGTTATTCAGCATTAATTTTTTTGCACACTTACTTTTATTTCACGTGACGTGTTCCTCCAATGTTTCCACATGATTCCATTTTCCCTTCTCAATTGTCTCACGTGGTATAACCATTTGTTCTTACCTACAATTTGTGTAGCGTCTGCGAACAGTTCTTCCAATTTATGTCATTTCAGCGACAATGTTCGAGTACCGTTTTATTTTCAACATTTGATTTTTATGTATTTTTGTGTATCATAATGTTGCACTGCAAGACTCACACCTGAGTCCACACTTGCTTATTTTGATATGACCAGCGACTTACAGATTACGCTTTATGCAACAACACAAATTAGTCACCAGTGTCATACCTAGCATAAGCAATTATCATGCATACTGCGATTTCATCAGTTACTAAGTTCACATTCACTAACGAATATCATGGACCACAACGTCGAGAACACACTAGATCTTTTTGTCTTATCGAACTCTCTCATTAACAGTGATCCAGTCTACCCAGCAAACAAACTTATAGCTGGCAATTTCAATTGCAATCCACTTTGCATTTTTGACGCTACGGTTCTCAAAAGCTATAACACTGTTCTATTTTGCATTACATAGAAAGACAAGTCATTGCAGCTAACAATTTTTTAGCAATTACTAGTGGGTATTTGGCATAATATCAGTGGTGAATCAATTAACGAATATGCATTAGTACAGCATCAGCACATTATGATACATTCTTGGTTAACCTATGGGCATAAAAATAACCTTTTTTAATTGGGTTCGAATTCTGCCTACAGAAATAATCAAGAAACGATAGGATATATTTTTTCTTTATCCTTTTCTTTTTTTCAGGGAGATAAGTGATATAACGACTCAAATTCATTGGCAGACATATTACCAAAAATAAATTCAAAATTTAATTCTCTGGAAAATTGAGTACTTACGCTTACCGTTGATCAATTATGTGCAAATTCGCATCTATATAAGCGCGATGCAATTCACACGCAACATATTCTTCCCTGCTTGATACCTGTGATTGCTTTCACCTTCTCTGCTGCACTAACAAACTACGCCGACTCTCCTGATTGCGTCTATTACACCGTTTCACTAATTCGACTAGTCTTCAATCCCGCCAATCTTTTTGTTTTGCCCATCCAGTCAAACGTAATCGATCAATTATTAATCGGATTTCTGCATCCAAAAATAGACATTCAATAGGAGCAACTAACAAATCGTGCTTCATAAATTCTAATTGTTCACATGCATCTACTTGAAGTATCACAAGCTCCCGAACGGTTTACATTGAGCCCGTGTCTAGAAGGATTTATGGATTTACACACTTTGCTAATGCTCAAATACTCTTACGTAATTTGCCGGTGAGTGACTTTCAGATCCTATTCTGAGCCACCAGCTGTAACTGCTCCATCCAGTTCCTTGTTTTTTCTTATTAGTAACGTTGCACGTCATGTTACAGTGGCCACCACGCCAGGATAAGAGTGTTACGCGCGGCTCCACCTTCCAACCCAACGAAGCTAAATGTTGACAAATATGGTTTTCTTTAAGGTCACATAAGCTAATTCTGGTTTTACACAATATTTCTCCTAACTGTGATTTTAGAAACAACATCTGTTAGTTTCAAGCAGTTTTAATTGAGATTTCTTGAAGTGCAAATTTACTTGTAATTAATAGGGTTTTGTTTAATAAAACTACACACCCGCGCTAATACACCGGTAACATGAAGTGGATTTATGTGACATAAGGATCAAAGCCAAGATTTATTCATTTTGTGTGGTATTCCTTTATACAGTCAACAAATCTACTGAGGCATTCTGTATTTATAACAATCATTCACATAAAATTTTTAACGATTCAGCCAAGACATTCTAGATTTATATATTCTGGACCATCCAAATGTCAATTCTGCCGAGACATTCCGGATTTATTTATTGTGTTTTTTGTGACTACTTTTATATGAGACATAACTTGTGCTGACAATATACTATTTTGTTGCCGTCTAGAGCACGGTCTATTTGGATTAGCAGTGAATTTTAATTTGCTTAGCATCATTATGTTCAATATATGTATGATGATTCAACTTATCCTTCTCACATCACCCATTGAAAGAAGGTCGGAAACTAATCAGAAGCACGGCTCTCAACATCAGCTACCTGGCATATGTAGGAATAGCATAGCATCACTAAATAGACAGCTACACCGCAAAACCTCTTACTATAATCACAAAGCCTCCTACCAGAGAACAGTGAAGCTCTTTTGACTTGATGACTCGTTTTTCTAATGCAAATTTATAGAGCTCTTTCTTTTCACCATTTTGCTTTCGTATCATACTTGAAAAAATATTTTTGGATTGGAATTAATAGTGTACAGCGAACGACAGATGCAGTATAGCTTATACGCAAATTATCCGATTTATATTAGTGGATCATTCGGTTTTTGCAATCCTGCTTAATCTGTGACCGAAATTTTGAATATTACACAGTAAAGTTAACTATTTCTCTGGTTAAAACTTTTTGAATTTTTGTCACACATAAGAGCCTATTTAACAGCGACTGTCTGTGTACCATATTCTGTGTTCAATCTGTGGTGGATGATATTTAGTGCATTTGACGAAGTTCCCAGGTGCAATTGGTTCCAAATTGCAAGTTCAGACGGTGAAAGCAGTTTTTGTAAGCTCATTTGTATTATATACCTAGACTGTTAAATGTGCTTAAACAATGGTTTTTAAGATAACATACATGTATACTGAACCAAAGCGATGAATATCTAAATAGACTAAATTTCATTAAAAATTAAATGTTACAACCATTTCTTAACACTTGTTAATCTACAAGATTATAAACTTTTGACATGTTTGACATCAGCTATTAGATGTGTTATTATTCGTAACCACACTCTTCTGAATATATCATGTTAACATATATTTTGTTGAAGGGGACTCATTTATATTCAAATATTTCGCACCAAGAATCAATTTGGTTTAATTTTGACTAGAAGTATAAATGAAATCCAGAATAAAGTACACGTTACCTTCCTGAGTACTTCCTAAGCTAACTGGTGATACTTAAGAAAATTCCGGTGATACACTCCATACCCACTGTATAATTCGTTGAGAAATATTGGACTGTTAGACTGAAAATTTTCTATAACATTCGACATTTAAGGAATAACGCGGTTAACTACATATGACTTTAATATGCGCATTAAAGCTTACTCATTATATATGATATATATCGAGCTCGTAATGTGTAATAACGTAATAGATTTCGAATGTGAACTTTCTAACAAATATGCCAGATTCCATTCAAACTTAGAACTAAAACCAAATTTGAATACATGCTACTGCGGAAATCCGTACACTGTGGACCTGATCGACATGATTTTGTAGAATTATATGATTTCATTAAAAAGGTAGTACTAACACATTTCTCATTGTAAATATACAATTATAATGCAATTTTTCTTAGATATTTCGGACTTAGTAACAAATAAGATACAATTTTATCAGAAATACAAACCAAATTAAAAAAGATGGATGCATTTCAATTCATGAATGCGTGAATACTGTGCTTAAAGTTGACTCATATGTAGGAGCCGTTTTAACACACCACGCCCACTATATATTTGGTAGAGAAATATAATTTATTATTGTTATTTATTCTTGGTTTCTAAGCACTAATATATATATATATACCATTTCTTGAAAAATTTCGGACCTAATATCAAATAACTTCAAATTGGTCTAACCCAAACAAGAAATAGAAGTAAAACTGAGTCAGACTATGTACCACCCAAATAATCAAATTTAAATCCAGTTTTCATATAAATGGATGACTTTAAAGTTATGTTTAGTATTGTCGAAATGAATGGCCATAATTCATTTTTTTCTTCGTAATAAGAAACATTCTACATATGTTAATTAACACAAGAAACATATACATTACTCCATGCACAAAAGCGTTTCGAAATAAATGTTGACCGATTCGTATGAGATGGTATCCACCGTTTATTTTATAATGAACCATTGAACATTTGAACTGTACCATCACTACACGAATGTATATTTGAGCAGTAACAAAGTTAGCTTGATATGAATAATTTATTGATGCTGCTGAAGGAAAAGTCAATATCTATTATATATGTGGAGATGCATTTGGTAATAACACAATGATTTTCGAGTTACCAGCCTGAATAGTCTACCAAAACAGTGGATTTGAGATAGACCAAATTTTGCCAAAATTAATCTACAACTAATTATGAACAAACATTATTGCGGAGAAATATTATACGTATTCTATTTTCTGTTCCATAGTTTGACCTAGTAATTAATTTGTTCAAATTGGATCAGATTTTTATAATAACGTCAGTATGTAGAACTTCATGAGCACTTGCGTATTGTACTCACGTGTGACTTGTAAGAAAGAGCAGTTATGATGCCCCATGCACAACATATATTTGTTAAAGAAATATTGGACAGTTAGACCGCACCTTCTTCATACAATTGGATGATATAAAACGATCCTGCAATTGAGAGTCATAAAATTTATCTCTGAACAGTTTTTCAACACAATTTTATTTCAGATAGGGTTGCTTTTACTAAAACAAAGAATTACAACTAATTCTTAACATTTGTTACTCCAGAAAAAACAATAAACTCTGGGTTCGTTCGACAGCAGTTAACAAAATTTTTGCTTTTTATGACACCATTCAATCAAATATATTAAAGTTATACATTCGATATTGCAGAGAACTAACAAATATGCGTTTTTAAATTATATTATAATTATAATTATAATTATAATTATATAAGCAAAGGTTTAAACGAAGGATAAGTTTAACTTCATGAGCGATTAGTATTGTGCTTAATTGTAACTTGTGTGTTAATGAAGGTAATAAGCCCTTTTCACACAATATATTTGGTATAGCAATGTGGGGCAAATAGAATTTACAGCTAATTTACAATCTTCTAGAATTATGTGCATACAAAACGTTAGGAAATCACTTTCATTTACATTAATCAGCACTGCACCTGAAAAGAAACCCACTAAGTATGATATATAATGTGGGTAAAATTTGTAAATAATCTCTATATTTATAGATATGAAGTCTGAACAATCTTGCCACAATTAAACAAGCATTGATTGCGTGGGTGGTGGTAAATATTCTTTACATCAAGTTTGCGAGCATCAAGTAGATACTAGTCCTATTGTATATAACCAGTCTTCGAAAAGTATAGCAAAACTAACACCAATCGCACGCTCGGACGCAATTGGAACTTTCATGATGATTATCAGAACACGACGGCAAACTGACCATATATTTGCATCGCGGTTTACTCGTCGCTAGTCGATTCAAACTAGATCCGAATTAAAAACTAAAGTCAATATGCAGGACACGCATAATTTCATGAAGACATGCGCGTTCCTACAACCCAAACCAAAAATGTATTTGGTAATGGGTTGTCAGGCAGATAAACTACACCATTCCTACAATAGTGAATGATATTTAAAGATCCTGAAAATAATACGCACAAAATTGTTTTTGAGTTATCGAGCCTGCAAGGTTTAAAAAACCAATGCAAATTGGTTTAGGAATGCTTTCACAAAAACTGAGATTTTATAGTAATTCTGAACAACGTTTACTCCAGGAAAACCATTCGTTCTGGATTTGATCGACAGCAGTTATCATATTATTTCTTTAAATCAAGTTTGCAAGCTTGAAGTAAACACCAATCCCATTGTTTTTAACCAGTCGTCGAACAACATAACAAAATTACCGCCAGCCGCAACGCACTGACGCGTTTCGACCTTCCATGATCATCATCAGAGTACGACGGCAAACTGACTATCGAGGATAAAACCGCATTGAATATATATGGAAATCAAATTTAGATATGCGGCACTCACCTCTAGCAGTCTTGCATACATTGAACAAAGAATTGTTACCACCACCCGCGCAATCAATTATTGTTTAATTGTATTGCCTATATATGTATATGTGGCGAAAGCTGCAAACAGTTAATGTTCGTGACTGCATAGAAATTGTGCAGCCGACATTTCCAGTCAAGTTCAATGTATGCGAGACTGCTAGAGGTGAGAGCCGCATATCTAAATTTGATTTCCATATATATTCAATGCGGTTTGATCCTCGATAGTCAGTTTGCCGTCGTACTCTGATGATGATCATGGAAGGTCGAAACGCGTCAGTGCGTTGCAGCTGGCGGTAGTTTTGTTATGTTGTTCGACGACTGGTTAAATACAATGGGATTGGTGTTTACTTCAAGCTCGCAAACTTGATTTAAAGAATTGTTACCACCACCCGCGCAATCAATTATTGTTTAAATTGTATTGCCTATATATGTATATGTGGCGAAAGCTGCAAACAGTTAATGTTCGTGACTGCATAGAAATTGTGCAGCCGACATTTCCAGTCAAGTTCAATGTATGCGAGACTGCTAGAGGTGAGAGCCGCATATCTAAATTTGATTTCCATATATATTCAATGCGGTTTGATCCTCGATAGTCAGTTTGCCGTCGTACTCTGATGATGATCATGGAAGGTCGAAACGCGTCAGTGCGTTGCAGCTGGCGGTAGTTTTGTTATGTTGTTCGACGACTGGTTAAATACAATGGGATTGGTGTTTACTTCAAGCTCGCAAACTTGATTTAAAGAATTGTTACCACCACCCGCGCAATCAATTATTGTTTAAATTGTATTGCCTATATATTTATATGTGGCGAAAGCTGCAAACAGTTAATGTTCGTGACTGCATAGAAATTGTGCAGCCGACATTTCCAGTCAAGTTCAATGTATGCGAGACTGCTAGAGGTGAGAGCCGCATATCTAAATTTGATTTCCATATATATTCAATGCGGTTTGATCCTCGATAGTCAGTTTGCCGTCGTACTCTGATGATGATCATGGAAGGTCGAAACGCGTTAGTGCGTTGCAGCTGGCGGTAGTTTTGTTATGTTGTTTGACGACTGGTTAAATACAATGGGATTGGTGTTTACTTCAAGCTCGCAAACTTGATTTAAAGAATTGTTACCACCACCCGCGCAATCAATTATTGTTTAAATTGTATTGCCTATCTATGTATATGTGGCGAAAGCTGCAAACAGTTAATGTTCGTGACTGCATAGAAATTGTGCAGCCGACATTTCCAGTCAAGTTCAATATATGCGAGACTGCTAGAGGTGAGAGCCGCATATCTAAATTTGATTTCCATATATATTCAATGCGGTTTGATCCTCGATAGTCAGTTTGCCGTCGTACTCTGATGATGATCATGGAAGGTCGAAACGCGTCAGTGCGTTGCAGCTCGCGGTAGTTTTGTTATGTTGTTCGACGACTGGTTAAATACAATGGGATTGGTGTTTACTTCAAGCTCGCAAACTTGATTTAAAGAATTTTTACCACCACCCGCGCAATCAATTATTGTTTTAATTGTGTAATCACATGTACTAAGGCATATAGTGCCTTCTGCCCAACATAAGTAGATAATTATATACTGGATTTGAGATGTAATGCCGGCTCCTACCGATGAGTCGCCAGCAACCACGATACATAATTGTACATGACACTACATCATTTGTTCATGCTGTCCTTAGTAAGTTCTTCTAGTCCAGTTTGAATTCATTTTTACTAGGTCCATTTTGTCTTATGCATTATGTTTAAACCTAGTAATCTATTTGGTTTGTGGAAAAAAATTCACTAAGTACGACCAAGAAAAAGACGAGACCCCTACTTCATATCGAATGTGAAAAATTTCATGTTTTTATTAGAAACGAGTATGTGTTTTTAATTTAAAATTGTCATCAAAGAGCCTAAACACTTTTCGGTGGAATACATTTTAAAATGTTACAAAAATTTAAATTATTAGAGTATTGATAAGGCAAATAAATGAAATAATATATAGAGCGTACATTTGAATTAAACAGTTCTCGGAAAACTGAATAAATATTTAATATTAAACGTTCATACTGTAATTAATATATTGATTGGACATTTCCCCAAGCAAGACCACATTTTACCAGAATTGACCGTAAATCTATTTTGTACTAAGTGTCAAATTTAGGGAGACTTTTTAAACCTACTATTATAATGACTTCTAGTAAACAAGAACCGCGTTCGCCCTTGAAGTAAATTTCTACATGATTCATTTACTTGCAGTAACTAAGGTAGATATGAGAACTAATAAAATATCAGTTGGTAGTTGTACATTTTTGAGTTCAGTACACTTTAACTTATCACCTTATAGCAAAATTTGGTTATTGGTTGAAAATTAAAATACCATAAAATGAAAAATATAATGGCCTCTTAAAAGATATTTAGCTAATTAATCCGCTTTCATAGATACAAAGCACAATATCATTTTATTGTTTATCTATGCCTAGTCCAGTCAAGTTCATTCGTATTGCTCAATATTGGAATTAATATTTTATATACTGGCAATAAATCGTTAAAGCAATATAATGCACTTTGGCTTGTGGAAACTTGATTTTATGTCTACCATATTAAGGACAAGTAAATCAGCAAAATAATTGTTAAAACTATTTATATTAATACACAGAAAACAAAACAAAATTATTAAAGCTTGCCAGCATTACATTAAAATGAACTGAATCTGTTCTGCGCATATCAGAGAAGTCATATCCTTTATTTTAATCTCACCAATGTTGCACAATCAAAAACAATTCAACACACTTATTTTTAATGATTTTCAAATATTAAAAATAAACTAAGGTCATTTAATATGACCTGATTTGATGAAGAAAATATATTTATCGAAAACCATTTAAAATTTTATGCTTTGAGAATATTTTTATCAACATATTCTGCTTTGAAATAACACCAGTGCAATTTTTTCGTTAAATGTCAAATACTAATAAGGCGGTAATATCTAACAAGCGACCATTTTAATCGTGTTCCACTTTTTTTCTTATTTATAGAAAAAAATCTGTACATCCAACAGCTACTGTTCCACGTGTACAACAGTTGCGCGGGAGTGGATAACAATTACTATCTTCTAATCTTGATATAAAACATAACCTATTAAGCACGCACATTGGTCAGTATAAACTAAGAATTGTATAGTGAGGAAAAGGCAATTTATCCAGTAGACCGGTTTCTTCCTTATTGGAAACTCATCACATACTGTTCAGAATTTGCCGCGGACGGGGCTCAAGCCTGAGCACGTCTGTATCGGAATCTCGTTCTCTAAGCAGTATGGCACTCTGCCGCACAATACATTAAATTTTCAGCTATATACTAACTAATGTAACTTGTTTAGTATTTTTTCTTTTAAGTGAACCTCATATGTCATCATTTAGTAACAAATTTCAAACTAAACATCACTTATCTGTCATTATTGGACAGACACCACACTACCCGGGGAAGTGGTACTGAAATGAACATTTATATAATTAAACGAACATCGATTAAACGGTCAGTAATAACAATTATTATAATCAATGCTGCCATCGTGATATAAACATCTGACCAACTAAGTAAATACATTTGTCGGTATAAACTAAGAATTGTATAATGTAGAAAAGGCAATTAATTCAGGTGCTTCTAAAGCATTCTTGTGGAGAACGAATTTATCCGGTGATTAAATCATCAAAGTATTACAGTGATAATTTAAATATGCTATGTATTGAGTAAGTGAAATCGAAACAATGTATTTGATGAAGCTCAACTTTATTATATTATTATATGAAAGACAGAGAATAAGCGAAACTTGTTTTTTGGCAAATATTCCACTTGATTGCAGCATTAATACTTTGGGTCGTTAATATTTAAAACAACAGAATAGTTTTTCAAATAATATTCATATCTTATACAACAATGAATATAATTTTGAAAACGCACGTGAAGAGACTCAAATACTGACACAAACAAGTACGTCCACAAATATATCAAGTTTATATTTATTTCATATGTAATTTTTTTTTATTTGACTGCCAATCGTGATATTGCAACTGGCAGCCTCCGCAATGCGTTGCTCCTTTTCGTTTCGTCGTTTACAGATTACATATAAATCCGCCTGGTTTTGAATATGATCTGTAAAATCTATTCTTCATATTATTTGCTCCAGGCTTCTTTTTTAAACCTACCGCATTTATTTCGTTGTGTTCATATTAAAATAACAAAGTGCTATTTCTTTATATTATTTCCTATGAAAATTGAAACGCGTTTTTACTCAGCGTTTAGAAAGATATGAGTTAGAGATATTACTAAAATTAAGAACCGTTTTTTCTCCATTCGACTGACCTTATGTCCCACATATTCTTTTTCGCATATTATGAATATCAATTTTTACAGTGTTTCTCAATCTTTCTAAACAAAGAGAACGCTTTTATTTTTATGATATGCGTCGAATTTCTCTCGCATTTGTTCAAAACATGTATCTAACTCGCAATTATCTGTGACTTGTAAAATCTTTGTTTCAAAAGTTCGATTGGTCAGAACTAGCGCATCGTATTTGCGATAATCCTGTCTCAAATTTTGTGTAGATATTCCTTGTCTCTTAGGGTAATTGTGTGCACGAAAGAAAGAATTTAGTCTATCAAAATTTTAAAATGACTTTAATAATCCTTTTTATTAATAGATCTATCAATAAGTATATTATGATCCGTTGTTTGATATGATGTAGATGGTGTGAGTGAAAGAATAAAATGTTACTCGGAATTTGTATTTTAAATTTATACATCACTTTCCATGTGTTTAAGTTTGAATATATTTATGTTTAACTACTTGACCGATTACATCCATTTTCTGTTCTGCCAAATATAATAATTGTATTATTATTATTATTATTATTATTATTATTATTCATATTATTATTATTATTATTATTATTATTATTATTATTATTTATTATTATTATTATTATTATTATTATTATTATTATTTTATTATTATTATTATATATTATTATATTATTATTATTATTATTATTATGCTATTATTATTATTATTAATATTGATAACATTACTATCTGCTTTATTTTTTAGAAACGCATGTCATCTGAAAATAATATTTGTGAAAAACTATTAGCTTTTTTATATAGACATCAATTGAATTCATATTTCATTATTTTGGATTGTTTGTGCTAAATAACTAAATTGCCAAAAGAATTTAACCAAATATTTCAGACAAATAGCACTTATATAATTAAACGAGCATTGCTTTGCGTGTGTTGAAAATAAATATTTAAATTAGGGTTGCGATCTCATTATTAACACCAATTTCATTATACACATACATTTGCATTTGCTTTAAGCGGAGCCAATATATATCATACTTTTAGACGTAAAGTACAAACAAACGAGACCCAGTTTGCCATTATAATTAAATGAACATTGCTAGCGTGAGCGGAGATAACATTTAGTGAAATCAAGTCTACGATCTTGATATAAAAGTTATCTAATTATGTAAATAAATTTTAATTTCTTTCAGGTGGAGACTATTTATCATACATTTCTACGTAAATTTCCAAATAACTACCCCCAGTCTGTCATTATAGAACAGCCAACACACTGCATGAGAACGTAGAAATGAATTGAACATTTATTAAATTAAATGGACATGGTTTGTGCTAGTGGCGATAAAAATTCATTAAACAGTTTGTGATCTCGTTATTAAAAAAATTCCCATTATGTACATACACTTGTCTATACTTAGGTGAAGCCAATATATCTTAATTTTAGACTTTAAGGTTCAACTAACCACCCCAGACTGTCATCATAGATCAGACACCACGCTACCTGAGTACGTGGATTGGAATTGAACATACATACAATTAAATTTACATTGGTTGCGCGGGCGGTGATAACAATTAATTAAATCATGGTTACGATCTTGATATAAAAACTTTCCCCAGTTTGTACATACATTTGTCAGTATAATTTAAGCGTATGATAATGGAGAAAAGGCAACTCATCAAGTAGATCAGTTTCGTCCTTAATGGGAACAAAACACGTGCTGTCCAGCGTTTGCTGCGGACAAGGTTCGAACCTGGGCACGTCTGATTTGGAGTCTGTTGCTCTATCCACTGAGCCATCCTGTCGCATGCTAAGTACAGTTTTCAGTTATACACTAACTAACGTTTCAACCTGTGATTGATGAAACCGATCTAATGGATGAATTGCTTTTTATACACTATATAATGGATAAGTTGTGACCAGAAGGATAAACTAAAGACAGCATGAACGGAAAGGATAATTTCATGCACATTCGTTTCGTGCTTACTGGCAACTCATCAGTGGAAGCCGGTATTACGCCCTTTAACCACTATATATTTGGTAGAAGAATGTGGAATAATAGGACGGTACAATCTCCTAGACGAATGTTTAAACCTGCAGTAGTGAAGCTAACATCATATAAAGTCTTCGAAAATGCGACTTCAACGCTAACTCACTCTATATAATATATATACCGGCTCCTACTGATGAGTCGCCAGTAAGCACGAAACGAATGTGCATAAGATTATACTCTCCGTCCGTGCTGTCTTTGGTTTATCCTTCTGGTCACAACTGAACTAATTTGTAACTAGGTTCGCAACACCTAATACATACTTGAATATATATTAGTTCTTCGCAAGAAACAGTTTTTAACTGTTACATATAATGGATCTCTTGTTTATATCATGATCGTAAACTTGATTTAAATAATTTTTATCACAGCCCGCGCATATTATTTTTATTTTACTATAAAAATATTTAGTTCGACACTTGACCAGGTAGCATGTTGTCTGTTCTATAATGACATATTCCGTGTGGATTATTTGGCTCTTTAAGTCTTAAGAGACTTAAATGTAAATCTAACAGAGAAACATTTTTCAGTTTATAACTGAAAATTGTGTGTAATGTGCGGCAGGGTGGCTCAGTGGTAAATTAAACTGATTCTAAACCAGACGTTATTAAATTCTAGCCCTGTCCGCGGAAAATTCTGAGCAGTACGTGATAATTTCTCACCCAAATATTTAGTAATTTAAGACCATAATACCGGAACCTGCTGATGAGTCGCCTGAAAGCACGAAACGAATGTGCCGAGATTGTAGTTTCCGTTCATTCTATCTTTGGTTTATCCTTCTTACCATATTTGAACTAATTTGTCACCAGGTTTAAAACACCTAATGCATATATGCATATATATTATTTCTCCGCCACAAACAGTAACTAACTATTATATATTTAATTAAATGATTTCATGAACACAGCGAAATTCGATAACTGATATCGATCAAGGCCAGAGTGTATGGATTAGCTGGAGTAACAGGTGTTCAAAAATAGTTGTAACTCTCAATTTTGATGAACTTTAGCATACATTGAAATCCATCGTGTTGGTACCATGTACTAACTCGCTAACCAGATTGTTAGTACCATGTGCCTTTTTGGTACCATAATGTTGGTACCGGGTACTGACACAATATCCCTGATCGCATTGCCGTAGCCAATATTTGAAGTCACCTTCATTACTGCAGGTTTACACTTTCGTGTAGGAGATTGTACCATCCTATTTTCCCACATTCCTCACCAAAATATCTAACGATTAAAGATTGTAATACCGGCGCCTACTGATGAGTCGCCAGTAAGCACGAAACGAATGTGCACGAGACTATACGTTCCGTTCATGCTTTCTTTTGTTTAACCTTCTGATCATATTCGAACTAATTTGTTAATGCAAGTATGTATTAGGTGTTGTGAACCTAGTAACAAATTAGTTCATTTGTGACCAGAAGGATAAACCAAAGGCAGCATGAACAAAAAGTATAATCTTATGCACATTCGTTTCGTACTTACTGGCGACTCATCAGTAGGAGCCGGTATTACGCCCTTTAACCACTATATATTTGGTCAAAGAATGTGGAATAATCGGACGGTACAATCTCCTAGACGAATGTCTAAACCTGCAATAGTGAAGCTAACATCATCTAGTCAACGAAAATGCGACTTCAACGTTTACTCACACTATATAATATATATACCGAGTCTGTATAGGATACTAACACTATGGCCATTGTGTTAGTAACTGATACCTTTTTTGAAATCGATGAGTACCGGATACTAACACTATGGTTTCCGAGTCGGTACATGATACCAACCTGATGGATATAAATTTATGCTAAAGTTCACCCAAATTGAGAATTACAACAATTTCCGAACACCTGTTACTCCAGTTAAACCATACACTCTGGCCTTCATCGATATCAGTTATCACATTTCGCGGTAAGCATGACATCATTCAATTCAATATATTACAGTTAAATACTGTTTGTTGCGAAGAACTAATATATATGCAAGTATGTATTAGGTTTTGCGAACCTAGTAACAAATTAGTTCAGTTGTGACCAGAAGGATAAACCAAAGGCAGCATGAACGGAAAGTATAATCTCATGCACATTCGTTTCGTGCTTACTGGCGACTCATCAGTAGGAGCCGGTATTACGCCCTTTAACCACTATATATTTGGTAGAAGAATGTGGAATAATAGGACGGTACAATCTCCTAGACGAATGTGTAAACCTGTAATAGTGAAGCTAACATAATCTGAAGTCAACGACAATACGACTTCAATGCTAACTCACACTATATAATATATATACCGAGTCTGTAAAGGATACTAACACTATGGCTATTGTGTTAGTAACTGATACCTCATTATTGAAATCGATGAGGTACACGGATACTAACACTATGGTTTCCGAGTCGGTACATGATACCAACCTGATGGATATCAATTTATGCTATAGTTCACCCAAATTGAGAATTACAACAATTTTCGAACACTTGTTACTCCAGTAAATCCATACACTCTGGCCTTCATCGATATCAGTTATCACATTTCGCGGTAAGCATGACATCATTCAATTCAAAATATTACATTATCATATAATACCGGCTCCTACTGATGAGTCGCCAGTAAGCACGAAACGAATGTGCATGAGATTATACTTTCCGTTCATGCTGCCTTTGGTTTATCCTTCTGGTCACAACTGAACTAATTTGTTACTAGGTTCGCAACACCTAATACATACTTGCATATATATTAGTTCTTCGCAACAAACAGTATTTAACTGTAATATATTGAATTGAATGATGTCATGCTTACCGCGAAATGTGATAACTGATATCGATCAAGGCCAGAGTGTATGGATTTACTGGAGTAACAGGTGTTCAGAAATTGTTGTAATTCTCAATTTCGATGAACTTTAGCATAAATTGATATCCATCAGGTTGGTATCATGTACCGACTCGGAAACCATAGTGTTAGTATCCGGTACTCATCGATTTCAAAAAAGGTATCAGTTACTAACACAATAGCCATAGTGTTAGTATCCTTTACAGACTCGGTATATATATTATATAGTGTGAGTTAGCATTGAAGTCGTATTGTCGTTGACTTTAGATTATGTTAGCTTCACTATTACAGGTTTACACATTCGTCTAGGAGATTGTACCGTCCTATTATTCCACATTCTTCTACCAAATATATAGTGGTTAAAGGGCGTAATACCGGCTCCTACTGATGAGTCGCCAGTAAGCACGAAACGAATGTGCATGAGATTATACTTTCCGTTCATGCTGCCTTTGGTTTATCCTTCTGGTCACAACTGAACTAATTTGTTACTAGGTTCGCAAAACCTAATACATACTTGCATATATATTAGTTATTCGCAACAAACAGTATTTAACTGTAATATATTGAAATTATTGTTATTGAATTGATAATACTAGAAATTTGTTTCATTTCATTTCTGTGACTGTTTTAGTTTTTCTTGTAATAACTATAAGTATTCACCGATTTCGTGTTTGTCAATACCTTAGTTTTGTTTTAATCACCAATGTACCCAAATTTATAATAGTCAAATTTACTGTTAATAGAAATTTATGGAATAAGACCAGAAGGATATACCAAATTTAGCATGAACAAAAGTTATGCTCTTATTTAAACGTATCTTTTGGGCTTATTGGAAATTCATCAATTCGAGCCAGTACTGCACTTAATACTAATTTTATATTTTTTCATGAAATGTGCGACATTTTGAAAGCAATTTTTCCCATATTGATTTGTAACCAAGAAATACTATTGATAACTTCATAGAAAGTCTTTTGCCACGCGAATTCAAAGGGAACTACCTTTATAGAATAAGTACTCCGCCTTACATGGATACCAATGCAATGGTCTTCCGGATACCAAATGTTAAAATGATACCAAAAGAATTCTTTCAAATGACGAAATTTCATCCAAAATAAGCATTACTACAAATTCTTAGCACCCGTGACTCCAGCAAATCCATATATGAAGGCATCCATTGACGTCAGATATCGCATTTCATGGTAGTCATTACATAATTAGAGTAACTAAAAATGTTGTAAAATGTTTTCTCATCATTTATAGAAAATTGTAGCCAAATTATTGATTTCCCAAAATCCGAAACAGGAAGCTAAATAATGTGTAAAGAACGAATGCAAACAAATTTCAAAAGATGTAGCAAATTAAGATACAAAACTACTTTGAGAAAGGTTTTTTAAAATTATGAGAGATATTTGGAAAAATAATTTACTAATGTGCAAAGGACCTTAGCAGACAGACAACAACAAATAAACGAACATTGGTTGCGCGGGCGGTGATAACATTTACTATAATCAAGTTTGCGAACTTGATATAAACACCTGACCCATTAAGTACATACATTTGTCAGTATAAACAAAGTATTGCATAGTGTAGAAAAGGCAATTCATTCAGTAGACCGGTTTTTCCCTTATTGGGAGCTCATCACGTACTGGCCAGAGTTTGCCGCGGACAGGGCTCGAACTTGGGCACGTCTACTTCGGAATCTGGTGCTCTAAGCACTGAGACACCCTGACACACACTACACAATATTTTCAGTCATACTAAATAAAGTACCTCGGTTAATTCTTTTATTAGATGGAGTGCCAACTAACCATTCTTCATCTGTCATCATTGAACAGACACCACATTACTTGAGGAATTGGTATTGCAATGAACATTTCTATAATTAATCGAGCTTTTGTTGCGCGGGTGTTGATAATATTTACTATACTCAAGGTTGAGATCTTGATATAAAGACCTGACCCATTAAGTACATACATTAGAAAATATGACCTAAGAATTTTATAGTGCAAAAAAGGCAATTCATTCAGTAGACCGGTCTCGTCCTTATTGGGAACTCATCATTCATTAAAACAACGGGCGAACACTAAGATACAGAATGTTGACTCTACGCGAGTTGCGTTCCCGGGTTATAGCTTTGCACTATCAGTTTCACAAAGATCCGATTGATTCTCATTTACAAGTACATATCGATCGGGTCTTCGGTTTCACTGGTTACGGATTCGTCCCTTTCTTCCGTGGGCTCCAACATCTATCATATTAACCACTGGAAATGAAGTACGATCTAATCTTCGTTGATTGGTAATGTTTCAGAACCTTATTTCCGGTTCCATCATCAGGCTACTATACACAGCATAATACTCACAATATCAGATTTAAGCAAATGCGGTCCACATTTGCTTAAATACCGTGTGTGAAGAGCGTTGCCAAACAGGCTGCAAACGATGCAGCAATAAATGACGGTAAATACTTTTGAAAAGCTACGAAAGAACAGGATAAACAGTTTCTGAAGCGGGCAGCAAAATCAAATGTGAATAACGTTACCCAACGGAGTTCAAACGCGATAGCAATTAATAATGCTAACAAACTTTTAAACGTTTTGTTCAACATGCAAAGAAATTTTGAACGCAAGAAATCACCAATCAGGCTCCGAATTAGAAGGCAATAATATGCGTGAATGACCCTAGAAAACAGACGGAAAACAATTAAACAATAATTGATCGCGCGGCTGGTGGTAAAAATTCTTTAAATCAAGTTTGCGAGCTTGAAGTAAACACCAATTCCATTTTGTTTAACCAGTCACGTAAAATGTATGCAAGAATACTAGAGGTGAGAGCCGCATATCTAATTTTGCTTTCCATATATATGCAGTGCGGTTTGATCTTCGCTAGCCAGTTTTCCGTCATATTCTGATGATGAACATGGAAGGTCGGAACGCGTCAGTGCGTTGCGAGTGGCGGTAGTTTTGTTATGTTGTTCGACGTCTGGTTAAATACAATGGGATTGGCGTTTACTTCAAGCTCGCAAACTTGACTTAAAGAGACGAAAAACAACTTAGCGAACCAAAATACCAAGATAACAAAATCTTTAAAATATATTTCAACATCGAAATTTGCACCAAACAAGGCTATCTTCAATAGCATTGCGATTTGTCTCTTTGAATATTGGCCATTAATGAATCTTACAATGAAACTTTTCTACATGTTGAAAAGAATTTAAGATCGTCAGATAAGAAAAAAACCGAATGACCCACCGATTTCCTCACAGTCTTTTGAACTGGCTGCCAAAAGTACAATTCAAAATTTGAGTACTTGTGACGATATGCTTGGTCCTTTTATTTCCCAATCTTATATCATTTTGCCGAAACAGATGTGGATAAAAGAATCTCATGCTGATTTCATTGATAAAGATTTGTTCGACTATGCGCAATTGAGCCAAAAAGTTATTGCTGGCTGTATAACTTAGACAGCAACTTCTTCCAGCATCAATCTGCACATTTAACATTTTTATTCGTTTATTCAACCAGAGACCAATAAAATTCTATCTGCGATTCAATATTCTGAGTTCAGCAACTACTGTTTTACGAAGCATGCATTTGAATATTTTGAGCAATGTTTTGCAATGGGCTGCTTTACGGCAGGAGACAGACGTTTTTCGAAAAAAGAATGAAATTCCTGGACCTAAAACAATCATTAATTGCGAGGATGATGTTGGCAATTCGTTAAATCAAGTTTGCGAGCTTGAAGTAAGCACCAATTGCATTTTATTTAACCAATCGTCGAACAACATAGCAAGACTACCATCAGCCACACGCCCTGACGCGTTTCGACCTTCCATTATCATCGTCAATTTACGACGACAATCTGACTAGTGAGGATCCAAATGCAACATATATATATATATATATATATATATATATATATATATATATATTAATTGGAGGATGGTGGTACGAATTCTTTAAACCACGTTTGCGTGCTTGAAGTAGGCACCAATCCTATTTTATTTAACAAGTCGTTGAACAACATATCAAAACTACCATCAACTATTTTGTGGGGATTAACGTAACTGCACCAATTTAGGTGAATAGGGCAAATTGAATCAATAAATATTATAAGTTTTTACTCACTTTGTTTACCATTCTGACATTTTAAATTGATTCTAATTGACTTGTTGTCTTTTGAGGCTATTTTTCGTTTTTTTCTGGTAATGCTTACTGCATGTGTTTATGTAACTTTCGCTCATATAATTTATTTATTTCTTCCTATGAATATATTAATGTTGCTTGTACGACGAAGGGAAAGTTGCATGTTAGAAAAAGCAGCCTTTTATCATGAAAAACATAAAAATAAAAACACTGAATAGTTCTCTTTCGACTCCATTAACGTGAATGATCTAATATAACCATAGGGAGAAATGATTAGCAACAAACAATACACTTTATTCATGCCAACGTTTAGAATTTACGATATTTATAAACAAGTTCGATCAAAATTCTTTATATTGCGCTTTTTATTGTCCTTTCTAACAATGCTCAATATTTCTTTCATTAAAATTTAGAACAATTTACACAGCATATACTGTTTGAGATTACATATTTCTCTAGAGAGGAAGTTACTAATAAAATAGAAGCTTTGTCACCATGAGGCTTATGTCAGATCACGGAGAGAGGAAATTCTTCCTTCAACACCAATATCGTAAACGCAGAAATGTCTGCCTTTGAAGGAAAAGTTAATTATAAAATTTATACGATTTTCATTACAAACCTTAGAATTTAAGACATTCAGACATTTCTAAAGTTGCTTTTTATTTTTCTGTTCATTTGTTAAGATTATAATTATAATTCAGAATGTAATAAGACATTTTACTCATGTTAAATTGTGTTTTTTAATGCAATTTTCCTTAAATTTATTTATTTTTTCGTTGTAGGCATTATTTTAAAATATATTTGTTTTATTTCAACTGGGTTATATATATATATATATATATATATATATATATATATATATATATATTGAAATAACATTTGATCAAGGTTGTAATGTTGATAAAAACACTAGTCCCATTATATACCTATATCTGTCTGTATAGATTTAACGTTGTAAATTTCAGAAAGGGCAAATCATCCAGTAGACCAATTTCGTCCATATTAGAAACTCATTACGTGCTGTTCAGAATTTGCTACTGACAGCTCTCAAACGTGAGCACGTTGTCTTCGGAATCTGTTGCACTAACGATTAGATCACCCTTATATAATTTTTCTTATCAATACCACTTGCGTAGAGTCTGTTCTATTATTTAAGTGCCCCGCTTCGAGGCCTTTCAGCGGCAAATTCTAAATTTGAACCTATGAATTTCGCTACAAAAATAGAAACCGGTCTCCTGAATGAATTGTTTCTGCTATTTAATTCAATTTTAAGATTATATTAATATATATATATATATATATATATATATATATAGTGTGTGTGTGTGTGTGTGTAGCACGGCTATGTTGTCAAGATAGACTTAACACTATATTAGGTGGTATAGACATTTAATTTAGTAGGCCGTTTTATCCTTACTAGTAGCTCATCAAGTACTGTCTTTAAAATTCCACGAACAAGACTGGATTCTGTTCATTTTTCCTCCGGATTCGGTTACTCTATCCATCGTGCCACCCCCGCTGCTTACCACAAGTAATTTGTAATCATAAAACAAATTTTTGATTCGAAATTAGCCTTTTATTTAAATAGAATTAGTTTAGAATCTCTCAAGACCTGAAGTTCTACCTGGATAGCCCCAGTATGTCATTATGCAAAAGACAGCATAACAATTTGATTAATTTCACCGATTTGAAGTATGAAATTAGGATTTTGTTGAATTATCTATTGCTAGAATAAACTCAACATTGCTTCAGTAAGCAAAATAAATTCACCGAGTGAACCTGTTTCGTCCTTAATAGGATTTTTTTAAATACTGTTCGGAACTTGCCTAATTGTTAAATATTTAATTAAGTGATGTCCTGATAACCGTGAAAAGTGATGAATGATGTCGATCAAGGCAAGTTTGTATGGATTTGCCGCAGGAACAGGTGTTTAGAGGTAGTTGGAATTCTCAATTTTGGTGAAATTTAGCATACCTTAAAATCCATTGTGGTGATACCATATAAATATTCGGCAACCGCAGTGTTTGGTATCAGATACTGAATCAACAAACATAGTGTTTGGTATCAGGTACTGAATTAACAACCATAGTGTTGGTATCATTTACCTACTCGTTACACATATTATTAATAAATAGTTGGCTTTGAAGTTGAATTGTCGAAGACTTTATATGAAGTTAGCTTCACTACTGCAGCTGTACACATTCGTACAAGATGTTTTACCATCCAATTGTCCCACATTCCTTACCCAAATATATAGTGGGTATAGGGCGTAATACAGGCTCTTACTGGTGAGTCGCTTGTAAGACTGAAACATATGTGTACATGAGAATATACTTTCCGTTCATGCTGGCTTTGGTTTATCCTTCAGAACATATCTAAACTACTATGCTAATAGTTGTGAAATACGTAATACACATATGCATATATAATAGGTCTACACAACAAACAGGGTCTAACTGTATGTTTGAATGCATGTTTATATATGTGAATGTATATTCGTAGCTGTTTAATTAATTAATTTATGCATTTATGCACATATTTATTTATCAATATATTCATATATACATACGGACTTGTTTCGTTATTCTCCATTTTGTATATTTATATCGATCTGTATGTGTTCAATTAAGTTGGATTGTTAAATGTACGTGTACGAATACGCTTTCTGGAAATCATTTAAATTTTGATTAAATTACTCAAAGGATTTCAGACAATCCTGTCAACATTAAATTATCCGTAAAACAGAGGGCCAAGCGTAATTTTCCACAGAAAACGATTTTTAAACAGGGTGAACATCTTAACGCATTACGAATATAAATGAGATATATAGTATTTTCAAATGATATATGACTAAGATGAATTATAATTTTTCAAGAAAATGCTTTACAATTCTACCAGTGTAATTCGTTGGAGAGCCAATCGTCTAAAATGGAATGACTTGATTATTTAATAAAATAAAATAAACTTTTCGTTCTACGATGAATCAATTTGATATATTCACTTCGTTTATTATGTGTTATTGCTAATCAAGACCGTGTCTTATTATGTATATAATAATTGAATACTCTTCGTCAAAGTGACGATATAAACAAATATATAAATAAACAAATAGGTAGGTAAATAAACTTATATATATATATATATATATATATATATATATGTATGTATGTATGTATGTATGTATGTATGTATGTATGTATATATATCTTTTATGTCCATTGGCTTCGAATATAACGTAGATATTCTAATTAGGAAGAAAATGTTTTTCCTACCTAATTATATATATATATATATATATATATATATATATATATATATACAGCATGACAAGAGCCACTTCAGGGCACACACGAGAGACAAGAAAAAAACTCCGTCAACACGCAGTTAATTTCGGTGTCGAGTGATGTAGTCTGGCACATTTGACATAGTTTCTTCTTAGAGGCATTTTGATTTTTCCTTTCATAGAACGATGTTTTAGTGTGAAACAATTTTTCTTGGTTATTTATTAAATTAAAGTACAATTTTCTTTTAGGATAATCAGTTAATTCATCTAAAAAGTTTCTTTTTAAATTTTACACATAGATCTAAGAGGATTTTTTTGTTTACAGCCACGTGTTGACCTTCGTCTGTTATCGTTGGCTCTCCTTGGCGTTATCCAATAAAAATACACGCGACTGATGACTCGTGATAATCTGTGCTGTCTTGACAAAATTAACTGTTACTCGATAAAACACAAAAGCATTTTCTGTGCTAGAATTGGCGTGCATTTTATAACACGCACAAATTAACTTTGTCTGCATTATTTAACAAACACCGGCAGTCTAGTTTTTCAGGATTTGCTGTCTCTTTTTTTGAATGCATATTTTCTGTCATAATCATTGTAGTCATTTTCGTTCATGTGCCATATTTGGTCATCCTACCAATAAGCACTTTTAATAAATATCACCATTTAAATATGTTAAATATACGTTTGTGTGCCATAATTACTATGTTAAGATTTTCTCTAGGTTAATTTTCGAAAACGAATTGATGCAGACTAAAGTAACAATAGCAAATTAAAATTTCTACAATGAGGGTTTTGGGGTGGTTCGTTGGAACATTATGTCTATCAATATACTATATAAGTTCCACATAAAGGAAAGACTAACCAAGAAACATTAGTTAGTACAAAATTGAAAATTTTGTAGCATGCGTCATAGTGGCTCAGTGGTTAAAGCAACAGATTCCAAAGCAGACTTTTCCAGGTAAAAGTTCTATCCGCAGCAAATTCTGTATAGTATGTGATGAGTTCCCAATAAGGACGAAACTGGTCTACTGGATTAATTACCTGATCTGCGTTTTGACTAACGCAGCGTTCATTGTTCCAGTAGTTTTCTTTTGCTAAAATATTTCGGCTAAACTTATCGATAGCCTTCATCAGTTGCAATTTAAATCAGAAGTTTAACAAACGAAACAAATGAAGCAAGCGTGTTATTTCCTCTAGCCATAATATTTATACATCAGACTGACCTTTCATTAGATATTCGTGTGTCACATGTATGTGTGTGTCTGTGTGCATCTTCATAACTGTTGTTTTCATCTAACTAAATGAGACCAGAGTGGCTGAATAATAATTTATCAGTTTCATGCGTTAAATATTCGATTTACACACTCAATGTAAAATGACGTAACTGAGATGGCCTTACTTTCAAGTAGGGAGAGACCAATAATTCAGAAACACTCGTCATAAAAACATGCCATGAGTGAAAAAAACTAGAAGTCCGAAAGACCAATGTACATGTCAAATTTCAATTCAAACCACTAGGGTTGCACTTAAGATAGACAAGTTAATAACAATTATTGGCATATCATTAAATAGGCGCACGCCACGCATGTGCATGTGTATGTGTATACATAACTAAAAAACTTCGTTTAAATATAAATGATACACATGTACGTACATCTAAATGAAACTGCAGTCAATAGACATTTGCACGCGTCAGACAAATTAATACTTCTAAATATTGTATCATTAGAATAATCTCAATAGGTAGGATGAGGGTGCAAAACAAAAAATCAAAGTAAGAAGAAGTGAACGCAAATCTGCGTGAAGTATGGACATATTGCTAAATCTGATCTTGCTCGTCATGCAGTGGAGACCGGGCACATTATCTACTTGGAAGAATGCAAACACATAGCAATATGTAGTCGTAATAGGGTGACGAGATTGATTAGGGAATCTATCGAAATTAAATCTAGAGATAATATTATGAATGAAACAGCTGTTGAAAAATCGTTTGGTCCGATTTAGAATACGGCATTAGTTAATGGCAAGAAAAGGCGATTTCATGAATTGGAAACTGAAGCTAGCTCCAGTAAAAATTAAGAACATCGGATTCAGTTTGACTAACAAGTCGGCTTATTGTTCAAGTACCGAATAATCAATTATTTAGAATATAGTCTTTCCAAATTTCATCTATAACTACTCGTTTGATTTTAAAACTCTTAGTGATTTAAACTCTAATTTTGTGTTTTGCGCCGTCATCCTAGCTATTGGAATTATTCTAATAATACAATATTTAGAAGTATTATTTAACAATAATGGATTGCGCGGGTGGTGGTAACAATTCTCTAAATCAAGTTTGCGAGCTTGAAGTAAACACAAACCCCATTTTATTTAACCAGTTTTCGAACAACATAACAAAACTACCGCCAGCCGCAACGCACTGACGCGTTTCGACCTTCCATGATCATCATCAAAGTACGACAGCCAACTGACTATCGAGGATCAAACCGCATTGAATATATATGGAAATCAAATTTAGGTATGCGGCTTCACATTAAGCAGTCTCGCATACATTGAACTTGACTGTTAATGTCGGCTGCAACCTGTTTCTTTTAAAGATTAGTTTCGTTTGTTAAACTTGTGATGTAAATTGCAACTGATGAAGGCTATCGATAAGTTTAGCCGAAATATTTTAGCAAAAGAAAACTACTGCAGCAATAAAACGCAGATCAGGTAATGTCAATTAATCCAGGTTCGCAAAAGCTATCTTCATTCAAGAATCATTTACTGGATTAATTCCCTTTTCTACATTATAAACTGCTTAGTTTATACTCACAAACGTACGTAAAATTTTATACTTCTCTTCAAATCGCCGAAGGTTTATCCTGTAATTTGCTTAATACTTCTAGGTATTATTGAGGTTGAATGATCTCCAGGGAAAAGTAGATTCGGGCAAATTTTCAATATATATATCTTCTGTTACTTGAACTGAGCATGGTCGCATGTTAACATCAATGTATTTATTTGTACAGTTGTTCATGTGAAATGTCTTTAAACGAGCTAACACATTCTTCAATTTGTACCTAGGTCATAACTTTCTAACTTTGTTAGGTAAGTTATTTATCAGGCCTCACTTGTATGATGTTTGGGGGCGCTGTTTTTGTAAAGAATGTATGGTCCCGTGAATGTTTGTTTTCTATTATTAGGTTCGCCAGATTTTGTAATAAAAGTAGTCGAACGTTTCGAAATACTCTATGTAGAATATACCGTTAACTGATAGAAGTACTCAGCAATAATTAGAAATTAAGCGTTTATTGTGCAAATCAACTACACTTCTCCTATGTTTTCCACACCAATCGTACAATCCACACTTTCTTTTTGGATTTGCACGTTTTTCATCACCGTGTTCTTTCCTAAAGAAATGTTTGTTAAAAACGATGTTACATTAATTAAAACCATTGTTTTTTAGTTCCTGCGTTAATTCGAAAGAATCTTTAACAATATATGTGGTAATAATGCAACGAATTTGCTTGCAAGTGTTTGCATAATGACTTAGCATGTACGTGCTGTGTATTGCTCAGAGTTGACACTATTAGTCGCATTTCTGCAATTCCGAGGCTTGTTTGAGCCTTGTGCCCTTTTTGGCTAACATGCAGCCTTGCGGGATTTGTAAAAATCTATTTCAATTTATGAAATTCTCTAAGTGTGTTCTGATTTTTATCTAGAATTTTCCTTCGGTGTTGCGTCGTCTCTTCTCATCTTCTTCAGGGTGATGGAGGAATCGCTCTACCTAGAGCCTAGTTTAATCTTTGACTGGTCGTCTTTTATTTCTCTCATGGTCCGGTTATGAACAAAAACGGTTAAAATTAAAATTCTCAATCATTATTCGAGTTTCTAGATTCGTGTAGATCTATCGTTTTAGCAGTTCTAATTCATCTACCTCACTATTTCTAATAATTTGATCTGCATTATAGCTCTAACTATAGTTTTCTGATGCACTCCCATTTTACGCTTTTTCCCGTCTAAGTTAAATTCAGACGGGTTGAATCGAATTTTTTTAAATCGTTGTAGATTTCTTCATTTAAGTCCTGCATATCAATGGTATCAGACCTGTTAGCATTGGCATAACTGCAGCGTTTAATCTGAACTAATCTTTGTGTAGTGCTCTATACGTAATGCTTCAGATCAGTGACAACTTATTCGTAAGACGGATTTTCGGTGCATCAATCTTTTCTTACACGTTCATCCAGAGCACATACACCATATATGATGTAAACAGACACGATATGCCTATTTGTGAGGCAAGCTGAAAAGTTTTGTTCAGATTTGTCTGGTTCCGAATTGTTCTTTTTGTGCAATTAATTGAATATATATATATATATATGTACATATATATGGAATTTGAGACCTAATAGCATTATTATTACACTTTCCATGTGCAAAAAGAAAAATAAATTTTATCAGATAAAGAACCATACTTTAATCATAGTTCTCTTAAGTATCTAAAATGAACATCTCTTTCTATATAAATTGAGGGGCAAAACAAAATAGAAACAGGTAAAAATGCAGAGTGTGAAATAAGGAAACAAAAAATCAATTGTGTGCATCATTCCAGCATTCCAGTTCAGACTGAACATGCTTTTTTTTTATTTAAATCTGCTTGAGTTGATAAACACCATCCCATTTATTTAATCCAGTGTCAACAACAGCAAAGCTACCGCCAGTCGTCGGCACGACGTTTGAACTTCCATGATCACCATCAGAGTAGAACAGTAAGACTAAAGGATCAAGCGCAGCATATATATATATATATATATATATATATATATATATATATATATATATATATATATATATATATATGGAAAGCAGAATATAAGCGAGATGACTTGAAGTGAGAGCCGCATATCTAATTTGGCTTTCCATATATATACATTGCGGTTTGATCCTTTCTATTCAGTTTGCCGTCGTTCTATGATGATGATCATGGAAGGTGGAAACGGTAGTTCTTCTATGTTGTTCGACTAGTTAAATAAAATCTGATTGGTGTTTACTTAAAACTCGCAAACTTGATTTAAATAATTTTTACCACCACCCGCGAAATCATCGTTTTTTTAATTGTATTTACATGACCAGCCTAAAGAAATTTGCCCAAATCGCCATATTGCAGTGTTGTATTTGTTTGGCATTGCTACAATTAGAAACGTGGTGAAAATTTTTATTTTCGGAAATTTTGATGTAAAATTGAATTTTATCGGCCTTCAGGGCAAGATAGTGAACGACGAAATTAAGCTCCGCACACCAACGTGAGATGGTGCTACGGACTAACATTCGCGCTAAAATTATTCGTTCAAATTTGGCAATCTTTGGATTTTTTATGCTTACTTCGTTTATGTTTTAAATTTTTTCTTTGAGTGGTTTGTATATTTTTATATTATTAGTCAAATTTGCAAATAAGCTACAAAGGTTTTCTAATATTTGTAATTTTTCACATATGCTTTTAGGTTGAAACTTGTATTATCGACATTTTAATGGAGAGAATTAGTTTTCAATTCTGTACATTGAGTTAGTTTCGACTGTTAAATATCAAGGTAAGTAGAGCAGAAATTCTGAGTTGCCGGTTAACTGTTTGCACTGAACTCTCTGTAAATCCATACATAGTCACCAGTTGGTGATATTTGCCTTGATTGTTAGTTCTGTGACAACACTGAAAGTGTGTGGTAGTGTTATGACATTTTCGGAAGTCAAATTAAGCAGTGCAAACAAAGTAAAGTTAAACTATGGGGGCAATCTATTCTTAAAATATTATTTGTTTTGCTTGTTGAGAAGAAATCTGGTACAACCGTGAATGTTAGTGAGCAAACCATCTCGTGCACCGTGTTTGTTTTCAGATTAATATTTTCTTCAAATTCATTCTGCTGTATTAGTTCCACGTTATGCGAATTTTCTCATTTAACTCAGGCCGATGGAGACGGACCAAAATGTCATGTTGGCGTACGGTTTAGTCGGAGTTGAAAGCTAAAAATTGACTATGTCGTGCCTATGTGCAACTGTAAAATAACGAGCAGCTGACATTTTTCTAGTCCTTACTACAGCATTTGAAACCTTATACCACGTTGGTAAAAATGCATAATATCGGTTGGGATTGAAATAAGTTGCCTTCTCGCCAGGTTAAGATTTAAACAGGGCACGAGGCGTTAGCCGCTTTAGGCATTAACAACAAGACTTATAATGCGGAAATTGAAAACTACCGCATTGAATGTCAAAAACACTGTCTATTGAAAAAATCGATAGAAAAATTGGATTTATTAATATTAAATTTAAGATTGATCGCGTATTTAGCTTTTATTTTTGTCTTATTATCGACTTAATGTTAGTTTTGTTGATGTGTTTAAATCGACAAAACGCGCCATTTCAGTTTAAACATCATATTCTGTGTCATGACATTTATTTGATTATATTGTTTGAAATATCGGTGTTTTGCGCATTTTAGCTGAGTACATAGTAAAGTGAAAAAAATGTCTAAGCCAAACGCAACGCTTTTTAATTTTAATATGAACAAGTTGTGCGAGAATGCTTCTCTTTTTTAACTTAGTTAATATTTGATTATTTCTGTTTTAAGTAATGCCTAAATGTCGTTGTGTCTGGCGCAGCGCTGGTGCTACTTGCCCTGTTCCACATTTTGCATTTGTGCGGGACACCTGATAGCACTCGTAGGTCGGTAAAATCTTGAATCCTTTACATTTCAAGGTGCAAATTTGGTGTTTTGCGATAATTAACGGGTTCTCCCTTTTCCCTTCACTATGATACCGCCAATGAGCTTCTTGTCTGAAAATGAGGTTGGAACCAGATTTTCCAATTTTTTTCCCAATTTTCTTGACTTCATTTTCAGTCCCTCACGCACGCAACAACCTATACACACATATGTGTAATATAATCTAAATTAGCATTTATAAAATAACTATAGGCAAACCCTTGGGATTGACATACACGCCTATCCGTGATGTCTTGATTTTTTAAATTACTTTCTGGTTCCAATGTCATTTTCAGACAAATAGCTCATCGGCGACTTTATAGTGAATGGAGAAGTGAGAACCCATCAATCAGTGCTAAACACTAACTGTGCACCTGGAAATGTAAAGAATTCAAGATGTTACAGACCTAGGAGTGCTATTAATTGTCCCGCACAAGTAAAATGCGGAAAAAAAACGACTATTCGAATACGTTGAGCACATTTTTGTAAACAGAAGCAAGGTTCTCCTGCATTTGCATTACCATTGAATACCTCTAGCGTCCTTTTAAATTAATCCATAATTTAATATTATACAGATTTCCATTCTCCATTTAATAATTTGAAAAATGTAGATCATACCCTAATTTAAAATCTATAATAAACCATATTTAATTCATACCCCGGAATAAAATTATTTCATTATTTAAAACTAGAAAATAATAATGAAAATACTGACTTCTTAAAGACTGTATATAGGGAAAAAATATTTATTAACATTTTAATTTTGAGGATATGTTTTATCAAGTTTAATATAATATTTAGGACAATACGAACTATAATTCAAATGTTTATTATCATGATTAGAATATTTGTTAGAACGTTCTCAAAATCACGTTATATATCAGCAATATCGTTAAGGTTATAAAAGCGATGAGGTCAATTAAAATGTCTATTTTTGTAATAAAGATGAGGTAGATTATTTAAATGTTATGTTTGTCTTTAATGATTAATAAAATGATATTGTTGATACTAATAATAATCTTTATTTTTTAGGTAATGATAAAATTAATTATTATTCCCATGAAAGCGAAAATTAAAGTCAAGCTTATGATATTCAAAGGTAGAATGGATAATTTTTGTCTTAGCAAAAAAATTTTAAATTATAGTGACAAGCCATAATAGTTCTATACGTTGTATCATTATTTGTTGTTAATTATTACGCTTAATCTGTTTTAGTTAAATTTTGACTGCAAGCAGCTATTGAAAAATCAAACATTTTGCTCATGATCTTGAACAAATATGTTGGTAAACTCTATGATACTGGTTTTATTATATATGATGATGTTGACGTAAGAGTTAATACTAATGAAAACTGTTAATTTCATTTTTTTCTTTTGGACGATTACTGGGATTTTGTTAAATATTGTGCCAGTTTAATTATAGTTTATGTCTCGTAATCTTTCGCTTTGGCAAAGATAAAAGTAATTATGTCCCATTTGAGATAATATATTATTTCGCTTCCTTCCCAAGTGTCTAATAGTGAACATTTTCTTATAGATTTACAAACAACAGATTCATATATAGATGATTTAATGAGTAAAATAGGGTATTATTAATTTTCCTAAGAGTATTGACCAACATCAAATTTAATCTCAACATCTGTGAATGCTTTACTGCCTGTACTAGTCCGCCTATAAATTGTTAATCCATAATGCTTATCAAACTGCCAATTAATTTTTATTATTTGCAATATGTAAGTCTATTATAAGCATAACCTGGTGGCATACATATGTGATGTTTTTTTAAAAACATGCGTTTATCCTGCATTGATATTTTACTCCTGAGACTGAACTCATAGTTGAGTGGCCAAAAAATGCAGGACAATATCAAGGGCAAACGTCATGGTTCAATATAATGTAATAATTTTTTGTTAATAATTTTATGACTCCCCAACTAACACTTTCTCGCCATTTGTTTTATTGTATGATGTACTTGGGAAAAACTGGATAAATATTTTCAACTTTTGATTCTCGGTATATATATTATATAGTGTGAGTTAGCATTGAAGTCGTATTGTCGTTGACTTCAGATTATGTTAGCTTCACTATTACAGGTTTACACATTCGTCTATGAGATTGTACCGTCCTATTATTCCACATTCTTCTACCGAATATATAGTGGTTGAGGCGTAATACCGGCTCCTACTGATGAGTCGCTAGTAAGCACGAAACGAATGTGCATGAGATTATACTTTCCGTTCATACTGCCTTTGGTTTATCCTTCTGGTCACAACTGAACTAATTTGTTACTAGGTTCGCAAAACCTAATACATACTTGCATATATATTAGTTCTTCGCAACAAACAGTATTTAACCGTAATATATTGAATTGAATGATGTCATGCTTACCGCGAAATGTGATAACTGATATCGATGAAGGCCAGAGTGTATGGGATTTTAACTGGAGTAACAGGTGTTCGGAAATTGTTGTAATTCTCAATTTGGGTGAACTTTAGCATAAAATTGATATCCATCAGGTTGGTATCATGTACCGACTCGGAAACCATAGTGTTAGTATCCGGTACTCATCGATTTCAAAAAAAAGGTATCAGTTACTAACACAATGGCCATAGTGTTAGTATCCTTTACAGACTCGGTATATATATTATATAGTGTGAGTTAGCATTGAAGTCGTATTGTCGTTGACTTCAGATTATGTTAGCTTCACTATTACAGGTTTACACATTCGTCTAGGAGATTGTACCGTCCTATTATTCCACATTCTTCTACCAAATATATAGTGGTTAGAGGGGCGTAATACCGGCTCCTACTGATGAGTCGCCAGTAAGCACGAAACGAATGTGCATGAGATTATACTTTTCCGTTCATGCTGCCTTTGGTTTATCCTTCTGGTCACAACTGAACTAATTTGTTACTAGGTTCGCAAAACCTAATACATACTTGATTAAGGCATTTATTCTTTTATTGTTTATGAACATGATTACGATTTTAGATTTATTATTATTATTATTATTATTATTATTATTATTTAAATATTATAAGTGTCAGCATTTTTATGCGGCTTACGTGAAATATTCCTGATAAACTTAAACGTAGCATCATTATTATATTTAAGGTAAGAATTCTTTAAACGAAAAAAATTATAAATCTTACAGCTGATTTTTTATAGTATTTGATAATTTATAGGAGATAATTGAGACAGTTTTAATGGAGATGATGAGAAGAATGAGTCTACTTTTGAGAAACATTATTATGACGATATTTATAAAAATAAGCAATATACTTTAGAAATCATTATGTTTTTTATTGTGGATAAAAATTCTCTGGCATCAGAATTGATCACTATAGTTAAATTATATATATATATATATATATATATATCAGTTTCAAAAATCTGTGTGGTTTCATTAACATTGACGAAAACGTTGAGATGATTTAAAGGAATATTTAGTAATATAATTATTGATTTTGTGTAAGATAGTGATCTAAAAGGTTAGGATTTATTAATAACTTACTTGTGCTGGGATGAGATATTTTTCTACGAAGGAGTTTTCTGAATTCAGTGAAATTTATTTATGCTGTCTGCATCGTACACAAGAGGTCGAATCCATGGGAGTGCATCTACCCCTGTGGCGGCTTGGAGCGAATTTCTTCCATACGCGACATAGTCTACTTCATTTAAGAAAGGACATAGAGCGTCATTGCTGTAGATCTGACGTTGTACAGTTTTTCAGACATATTTTGTTGTGGATTGCTAGAGTATGCATTCGGAACGTCTGGCTTGATTTGGAAAAAAAGGAGTCCCATTACAGTAATTAGAAGTAAAAGGTAAAAATAATATCGGTAATAGATATGTATCATGATAACTACAATTTGTCATTTAATTTTTCAGTCGCGCAAAGATAAAAAAAGCAATTTTTATCAGATACCAAAACCGTTTCTTTCTTATATTCTTCGCTAATATCTACAAATTGACATCTCTTTATATATATATATATATATATATATATATATATATATAAAATATATATATATATTATTTAAAGATACGCTCATTGCTAGTTACTTGTGAAATAAACGGATATTTTACCTAATAAAATATGGTTTTATTTTGACATATGGACAGAGAAATTGAGAATTTATTAATGCTCGCATTCCCAAATATGTGTAATTGTTTTTTCTGACAATGATATGTGTATAATCTATCATACTTATCTATATGCTTAAAATCGACTACAGTAACTCATTTAAATCAATAATGAATAGAATTTAGGTCAGCCAGAATTTTCTTTATATTTGTACATTAAGCAATCATTGATTGCGCGAGTAGTAACTCAAAAATGATGTAAATCAAGTGCGCGAGCTTGAAATGAACACCAAACCGGCTGCATAGAACAAGTCACGAAAATCTATCCTCACTTGGGAACTGATTGATTGTCTACAAAAATCAAAACTTTCCCTCTCCGAATTTTTATTTTAAGTCTGATGGCGATAACAAGCGTAACGTTTGTAGGCATAGCCATTTTGATGACTGATTGTTCGTGAAAGCAGTTCATTGTCAAATATTTTTATTGATGGGCTGAATGTTTTCACATAAGGCAGCAGTTTGGTGGTTAAAATTTAATAGTACTTCAATGTAAATGGATACGGTTTGTCAATTACGGTGTCAATCCCCTCTGTTAAATGTAATCAAATTGACACAATCCGCACATTTGATCATTAGTTGACTAGAATGAACAGGTGTATGTTGAGGAGTGAGAGAGAGAAATATAAAGGAGAATTGGGATAGAGAACAAAAGAGAAAGAGAGAAAACCGAGTTGGAATAGAGTGTGAATCTTGATATTGGATCTGGTTTACAAATTAAAATTGCAAGCTTCCCTAGGATTTCTACATCATTTATTCGCGATCGTGGTCCTGTTGATATTCAAGCTATATATCATATGCGCTTGAAGTAATCGAATCAATGGGGAAGGAGGTGACAATATTTATTTTAGCAAAAACTTTGTGACCGAAATAATTGCTAGCTTCCTATTTTTAATGTAACTCAGATCGTAAAATAAAGAAAACTTACAATCCGTTGCTTTACCGCATTTTGCCAAACGTTTGTTTTCTTCAGATCAACATGACATACCGCAAATCAGTTCACATATTCAGCGCGGATTAATTTTATTGATTCTCATATTTCGTTTGATGAACAAGAAAAGTCGAGTCGCGACAGCATCGTTCAATCGAAGCTTTATTTTATGTTTAGGAAAAGCTAATTAAACAAAATACTGTTTTGTAGTCTACTTTAAACCTGTGAACATGTTCTCGATATTTGCGATTTCCCATCTATTATGTTCGATTGGTTAAATCCATCCCTAAATGATTTTGTCACTTATATGCGTGTGGCGAAGCTTTGAAGGTAAATGTTCGTGCCTGCATACAATTAGTGTAAATGACATTTTCAGGCAAATACAACATACGCAAGACTAGTATCTATTAGGTTTTGCGAACCTAAAGTAACAAATTAGTCCAGTTGTGACCAGAAGGATAAACCAAAGGCAGCATGAACGGAAAGTATAATCTCATGCATATTCGTTTCGTGCTTACTGGCGACTCATCAGTAGGAGCCGGTATTACGCCCTTTAACCACTATATATTTGGTATAAGAATGTGGAGTAATAGGACGGTACAATCTCCTAGACGAATGTGTAAACCTGTAATAGTGAAGCTAACATCATCTAAAGTCAACGACAATACGACTTCAATGCTAACTCACTAAACTATATAATATATATACTACGAGTACTGTAAAGGATACTAACACTATGGCTATTGTGTTAGTAACTGAGTACCTTTTTTGAAATCGATGAGTACCGGTTACTAACACTATGGTTTCCGAGTCGAGTACATGATACCAAACTGATGGATATAAATTTATGCTATAGTTCACCCAAAAATTGAGAATTACAACAATTTCCGAACACCTGTTACTCCAGTTAAAAATCATACACTCTGGCCTTGATCGATATCAGTTATCACATTTCGCGGTAAGCATGACATCATTCAATTCAATATATTACAGTTAAATACTGTTTTGTTGCGAAGAACTAATATATATGCAAGTATCGTATCAGTGTTCGAACCTAGTAACAAATTAAAGTTCAGTTGTGACCAGAAGGATAAACCAAAGGCAGCATGAACGGAAAGTATAATCTCATGCACATTCGTTTCGTGCTTTACTGGCGACTCATCAGTAGGAGCCGGTATTACGCCCTTTAACCACTATATATTCGGTAGAAGAATGTGGAATAATAGGACGGTACAATCTCCTATGACGAATGTGTAAACCTGTAATAGTGAAGCTAACATCATCTAAAGTCAACGACAATGCGACTTCAGCTAACTCACACTCTATAATATATATACTGAGTCTGTAAAGGATACTAACACTATGGCCATTGTGAGTAACTGATACCTTTTTGAGCCCAGAGTGTATGATTTTAACTGGAGTAACAGGTGTTCAGAAATTGTTGTAATTCTCAATTTGGGTGAACTTTAGCATAAATTTATATCCATCAGGTTGGTATCATGTACCGATCTCGGAAAACCATAGTGTTAGTATCCGGTACTCATCGATTTCAAAAAAAGGTATCAGTTACTAACACAATAGCCATAGTGTTAGTATCCTTTACGAACTCGAGTATATATATTATATAGTGTGAGTTAGCATTGAAGTCGTATTGTCGTTGACTTTAGATTATGTTATTGGCTTCACTATTACAGGTTTATACATTCGTCTAGGAGATTGTACCGTCCTATTATTCCACATTCTTCTACCAAATATATAGTGGTTAAAGGGCGTAATACCGGCTCCTACTGATGAGTCGCCAGTAAACACGAAACGAATGTGCATGAGATTATACTTTCTGTTCATGCTGCCTTTGGTTTATCCTTCTGGTCACAACTGAACTAACTGTCACTAGGGTTCGCAACACCTAATACATACTTCTGCATATGCGAGACTAGTGCCCGGTTAAAGTGTCACTGCTATGTAATTTTCCATAATTTATTTATGAACCTATATACATGAGCTTATTGATAATTTCGCATGATCGAGGTTTGCGGTAGTACTCTGATGACGGTCATGAATGCTTGACACGTACCAGTACGTGGGACTGACGGGAGATTTTGCTGTTTTACTGCAATTAGTTTCAGATACAATAGGATTGATTATTCTCTCACTGTTCTTAAACGTCCTTTTTACTGAATAAAATATTTCTTGGCCGATCAAAAGCTATTACTGGGTTGATGTACATCGAATAACTAAATTAATTTCTTTTGCGGTTATTCACCTACGATCTAATGTCTACTGGTGTAGAATCATAAATTAGAATTTCCTGTTGAACTTATTTCTCGTGACAGCGGTTGTGCTATAGCTGATGTCTGATGTTAAAAATTGTCAACATAACTAGCTGCAACACACGCAGGGCAGCCACACAAAGATCCGATTTGTCACTATTTTCCAATTTTGTTCTGTCTTTGATCGGGTTGACTCAATTTTACTTCAATTGGAAATTTGCGGTTCTATCGGGCCATCTTTGTTTTACTGGCCAATTTTTGCTTTTGTCTTTGATCGGGTTGACTCATAGAACCGCATTTCCAATTGAAGTAAAAATGAGTCAACCCGATCAAAAGACAAACAAAAATTGGAAATAGTGACAAATCGGATCTTTGTGCTAACTGCCCGTGTACAGCTATTACCCGCGTACGCAAAACGCGGCATTGATAACCTGAATGCTTTACACACCGCAAAATATTGAGTTCAAAACCTATTGTCAACATACAGTTTGTGCGTTGTGGTTGTTGTTTTTTTTGTGTTAGTGGCCGCTTTGGCTTCGATAGTAGTTAAACAAGCTCAACCCGAGCTGTTTTCTACATGAAGTGAGTTACGCTAAGATATCATTAACGATATTAGAAAGAGCGTCAGACGCTTTAAAATGCTGTCGACGTTCTGAGTGGTTACTCAACCCTTCCCGGAATGGCAGCCCTTCAATCTTACCACTGTTTTTTTAAGTGTTTATCAGATGGTTTTCGTTTTGTTTAACGTGCGTGTGTATAGTCAGGCTCTGGCACGAGGAAAGGTAAGCTCGAGTAACGAGTGAGATTCCTTGACTTGCGCATAAACGACTATTTGACGCTTTTGTGTTATGAAATGCAGAAAACGGTGAAGTGCGCGACAATGGGATATGACAAAAGGGGCTTTAATCCTCTTTAGTTTAACTACAATAGTATTTTTACACGAAAATTCGTTTTAATAAAGGTTGCGATCATCATAGGCAACTGACCCATTAATTACTTACATATGCCAGTATAAACTAAGAATTGTATAGTGTAGAAAAGAACGCAATTCATCCAGTAGACCGGTGCCTGCTCTATTAGGAATTCATCACGTACTGGACATAATTTGCCATAGGACAGGGCTCGAACCTGGGCACGAATGACTGGTGGTTAGATCACCCAATTCTTAGTTTATACTGACAAATTTATGTACTTTCTAATGAGTCAGAGTTAACAATAGTAATTGTTTGAATTGTAACGTCATGTGAGTAAATATATTTCCGCTAAATTAGATTTTAAATTTTGATAGTAATAAAAATAAAACTTACTGGGCAATTGTCCATTATTGTTTATTTCCTGCACTATATGACCATCATTGTTCTGATTGACTTTTTTCTGAGATAGTCGCAAAGATCGTGCTGGTCATAAATTTGGTCAGTAAGTTAATGCTATGAGTGCAAGTTGTAATTCCCTACACCAGCACAAGAAAAGGCAGACCTTCACGCCGCACGCCAGTAGAACCAACACCAAACTATGACCAATATCGCAATGCTCATATTTCTCAACAATTTATACTCTGGCGCACTTAGCATTGTTCGCACATTGAACGGGAGTTGGCGCCGAGGACCTTTCATTGAGTTTCCATATTTAAAAAAATACATATATTGAGGCTATATTAATCTGCGTAATTTTTTTTAAACAAGCGTAGATATTCTCTTTGTTAATCGACATACTCAAATATATATATATATATATATATATATATATATATATATATATATTCCTCAAGCAGTGCAGAAGAAATAACCAAAAACCGACAAATAAACTTACTACGTCGCATATTGCGCAATGCAGTATTGAGTGACAACCAATCGAAAACTGCAAGATGCTGAGAGCATCATTCCATCACTGGGTTGTCAAATTGCACAGACTGAACGAGTAGCAAATACACTGCTTTCACAAAGAAGATAAAAACACTGATGAAAATAACAGCGGACAAAAGAAACCAAGAACCTCACGAGAGACCTGGACAAATTTCCCACGAACCCAGACGCTTTTATTCACATTTGTTCAAAAGAGTGATCTTGTCAAACACCAGAAGTATTACTCTCCTTAGGAGCAAAATTCTGCGTAGTCAAGAAAAAACCTAGAGTGAACGTGACATTATTGACATTCAGGCTGGAACGGAAAATTTCTACAATGATCAAACGAAAGACACCGCCCCACATGCATTCAATGGACAAGAACTGAAAGCTTCGATAATAAGCGCACTAGAACAATACAAGCAAGGAATTCAAAAGGCGAAGCCAAATCATCACAAAACAGCACATAGACGAACTCAAAAACTCCAATCAGACAAATCCATACGACTTGCCAGCACCCGACAAAGGATCAGGAATTGTTATACTTGAAGCCGACGCTTTGGGAAGCGCCATTAAGAACGATATAATAAATGATCAATCTAAATTTAAGCATGACATCAAACAGAAAGATGATTAAAAAAACATCGAATCAAGAATTAATTCAATTTTGAAAAAGAGGGAAAAACGTTCTAACATCGATGGCTAACTCCGAGATTAGATCAAAACTCACAGAAGACATCAAAAAAGCAAAACCAGTCGGAACAAACACCGCAAGATTGTACGGCAAACCAAAAACTCATAAAGCCGTGACGAGCTTTTCAGGAGCTCCTTTCGATGCAGTCCCATTATGTCAAGGATTAACGCTCCATGAACATAAACCAGCCAAGTTTCTACTGCAACCTACTATGAACCACATGTGGAGCATCATCAAACGCTAACACTATCAAGGACTCCTTCGAACTAGCAAATGAATTGAAGGGAAAGAATATCCTACAGAATAAAAATGGTCTCGCTTGACGTCTCATCCTTATTTACAAACATACCACTGGATAAGACAACGGAGATCTCTGTGTGATCTCATCAAAAATGCGTTATTGACTTCCCTATAGACACCAATGACATCAAAGACCTCATATTAGCATGTATTAAACACGTGCAATTTACATTCGAAGGGATATACTACCGCCAGATCAATGAGTAGTATAGCAGGAAGTTGCATCGTACCTCCTGGCAGATGTATACATGTATCACCTAGAAAAAATGGGCCTAAAAGGTATAATTGACCAGTGCGCACTCTAAAAAAGGTATGTAGATGATATCTTGTTGTTCATCTCAGAAGCAGCAGACCCTTTTCAGAAATCCTCAAACAAGCTATAATGGAGTCGATCCAGACATCAAATTCACTCTCGAGGTAGGGAAAGACGACAGTTTTCCTTTTCCTTGACAACAAACTCTACTCGAGAAGCAAACGGAGATTTGACACTGGCCATAAATAGGAAATCCATTTTCACCGGACAATACATTCACTACAACAGTAGTGTGCCAAAAATCCCAAAAAGAAACTTAGTAAACAACACTAGCAAACAGAATCAGTGGGAAGATCATGCTCCTGAACACAAGATTGAGGGAAGAACTGGGCTAATGAACAACTACCCAGAGCGTTTCACTGATGTCAACATTAGACCACGGCAGATTCGTACTAGAGAGGATACCGTCAAGCAGGTTTTCCTAAACTTACCATTTAGAGGCGACGTACCAGCCTCAATAATTGCACGGCGGATGAATAGAATAACTAAGGACAACTATCCCAGTGTTAAAGTTAATATGACATTTAGTACACACGAGAATCAAGGAGGTTGGGTGCCAAAGATCAATTTCCAATTCTCTCCAAATCATTCATAGTCTACAAATTCTCATGTATGTACGGTAGCACATATAACGAGACGTACGAAGAAGCAATTGATAAGCAGAATCCAGTAACATTTTGCCACAGAAATTGATTAACAAAGAAGCTTGCCACCGTCAGAAAAATCAGCTATTTCCGATCATATATTGGCAACGGGGCGCCACTTTCAATTCGACCAATTTCACAATTCTACATAAAGCAAAATCAGAAAAATTATTATTTATCTATGAAGCCCTTTACATAAAACAACAAGCACCTGACCTTAATATTCAAAAGTTTCATCAACATGCAATCATTCTTATCGACTGGCCAAGAATAACAAAATTCAACAACAAGAACAAACAGGCACTCGACTGAGGCTATCAACAAACATACAATCGGATTGGCAACAAACTGAGTGGGAATAACAGAGGCGCATACAGGATGACAGAAGTCCAAACAATGTGAGCGTTTAACACTGCTGAACCACACTGGCGTTGTATTAACACGTGAAAACAAGATAACTGTTGCGCAACAAGGTGAAACGATCAACTACTACTGGGAAAAGTTGCACTTGTCATATTGTAGCAGTGAACAATGCGCACAAATGGTTAATTCTCAAGCTATCAAAACAATAATGACCAGATCTCAGACATCACTTTGCAATACTGCGAGAATGACCTTTACATGCAAACACGCATACACACAAACACAAACGCATACACACTCACCAACTAGCCAAAACAAGAAACAGCAGTAAAAACGAGTCAGATTTGTTACCACTAGCATAATCAATTGAAAACCCAAAATGTATAAATATGTATGATTGTATAAGAGATGATTAGTATTCACGAAATAAATGGCCTTTATCCACTTTGTTATTTGTGTTTTCCTAATTATAAGAATATATATATATATATATATATATATATATATATATATATATATATATTCTTTATTATGTCCACTGCCTTTGAATATTAGACAGTATATATCTAATTATGAAGAAAAACACATTAACAACAAAATGGATAATGGCCATTTATTTCAAGATTACTTAACATCGTTCTACAATCTTTCATTTATATACATTCTGGGTTTTCATTTTATTATGCGGGTGGCAACAAATCTGACTCGGTTTTACTTATATTTCTTGTTTTGGCTGATTGGTAAGTGTGTATGCGTTTGTGTCTGTGTGTGTGTGCCTGTTTGCATGTAAAGGTCATTCTCGCTGTATTGCAAAGTGATGTCTGAGATCTGGTCATTATTTTATTGATGGCTTGAGTGTTAACCATCTGTTCGCATTGTTCGCTGTTACGTGTACGAGTGCTATTTTCCCGAGTGTAGTCTTCCGTTTTACCTTTTTGCGCAAATTTGTTTTCTTCACTTGGTAACAGCGCAAGTGCGGATTGCAGTATTTTACGCTCATATTGATTGGAAATTTCTGTCACCGTATGTGCATCTGTTTTTTTCCTCTTCCGTTTGTTGTCAATCCAATTGAATGTTTGTTGAGTCTAGTCGAAGACGTGTTCTGTCTTGCCTGGATACTAGTAAATTGTTGTTGAATTTTGTTATTCGTGGCTAGTCGATTAGAATATCATGTTGATGAAATTTTTGAATGTTTAGGCATGGTGCTTGTTGTTCTAAATAAAGAGCTTCATAAATATATAATAATTTTTCTGGTTTTGCTTTATGTAGTATTGAGAAATTGGTCAAATTGACTGGGTTCCCCGTTTCGAATATATGATCGAAAATAGCCGATTTTCGTGACGGTGCTAAGCTTTTGTTAATCAATTTCTGAGGTAAATGTTGCTAAATTGATTCTATGTGGCATCTATTTTGCCCCAAATTTCCAACTGGCGACCTCTAATCTATCATTAAAATACCAAATGGAAATGACATTAGAATATGCTCCAATTGAAGAAAAGGCAAATCAACAACCTAAGTTAATATATAACTGAAAAGTATTTGTAATATGCGGCAGGGTTTCATAGTGGCTAGATTCGCAGACACCAAAACAAATGCAACCTGATTCGAGTCTCGTCCGCGGAAAATTCTGATCAGTATTTGATGCACTCCAAACAAGGATAAAAACCCTCTACCAGATAAATTGCTTTTTCTATCTTAGGAAAAATTTACTTTATGCTGACGAATAAATATAATCCAAATCCTACCATGCATCTTCAATGCTATATATATATATATATATATATATATATATATATATATATATATTAAAATGACATGGAAATCAAAAGATTTTATAAATGAAAAAAATTATTCTTGCTGTTTATTGTTCACGAAATAAATTTGTCTAGACATCCACAATGCTATAGCCCTTAGTATTTCACTATTTTTAACGAATATAAATGATTTTGTTCTAGTCAAATTCAATAAATGGTGTCAAGAATTATAAAGAGAGGAGTCAATCCTACAAATCATAGGAATTAGATATTTATTCCAAGATAATTTTAATTATTTTCAAATTCTGAAATAAAATTAAATTCTTCTAATCTAATATGCAATCTGGAGTTGTGGAAGTAGATTTTCGTAAACATTGCAGAATAAATAAATAGAAACTGGATAAAAAACTTGAAGGAAGTCCTCTTGCGATTCATTTTTTGGCGATAATGAATGAAAAAATGTACTTCCCTTAGAGAATTAAAAGATCAATATATCGTCAAATAGAAATAATAAGCAAATATAAATTCAATGACGTAACGAGAAAACTGCAATCATAAAAGATAATAGCGAGTGGTATATAAATGCAGGGCTTCCCGAGGAATTAAGACGAATCTTTCAACTCATAAAATCTTCCCATCAATCCTGATGCTTTGGTTTGCATTTATTAGAATGCAGTGTTGTCAAAACATCCGAAAGTAATTATGCACCTTATGTGCAAAGTTATGCATTCCTATGGAGAATCAATGCAAACTCGGCATTGTTGACATTTAGATTGAAATTTAAAGTTGCTATAACCAACTGAAAATGGGCATAGCCCCAGAAACTTTACAAGAACAAGAGACAAATGAATGGTTTCCGCGCTGGATTAATACAGACTAAAGCCATTTCAAAGGTATATATGGATTTTCTCCGGAAACTTAAACTAAATAGAACCATACGACTAGATATGTTATGCTGGAAGCGGCATTTCACAGTGCATCTATGAACGAAAATGTTTTTTCTTACAAAGAATACATGCAAACTCGGTATGGTTGACTGTCAGACTGCAACTACAAGCTACTATATCGAAATAAAATGAGTTATTGCTCCAGTAATGATATTAATGATGGCGAAGATAACCAACGCGATGCAGTTATACAGAAGCCATTTTCAACGTAGCTGAATCTTTACAAAGATAAATATGGCGACTCAACAGTAGAAACCGATTTTACGTTGGACGGTACCATCTTGTATACGATTGAGTGTTCAAGCTGTAGTGGAGCTAACTTCATATAAAAATTTCGACAATTTGACTTCAAGGACAACCCATAATATATAACATATACCGAGGCTGTAAAGCTTATCAACACAACGGCTTTTGTTTCAGTACCTGATACCAACACTGTGGTAGCCGAGTCGTTACATGGTACCAGTACAATGAATTTCAATGTATGCTAAAGTTCATCAAAATTGAGAATTACAACTATTTTTGAACATCTGTTACTGTTTGTGGCAGAGAACTAAAATATATGCAATATTTTATTAGGTTTTTCACAACTAGTAACAAATTGTTTCAAATAAGAACAGACGGATAAACCAAAGTCAGCATGGACGGAACGTATAATCTCGTGCACATTCGTTTCGTGCTTACTGGCGGCTCATCAGAAGTTGCCCTCTGTCCACTATGTTTTTGGGTGAAGAATGTGAAAAAATTAGACGATTCAATCTCCTATACGAATGTGTATCCATGCAGTAGATGTTAACTTCTATGAAGACTTCGACGATGTGACTTCAAAGCCAACTAAAAATATATTAAATATTTCGAGCCTGTTAAGTATACCGACACAATGGTTTTCAAAATACCAAGCAAGCAGATAGTACTGACAAATGTCTTTTTACAATCCGATCTCGTACATTCGGTTAAAAAATCTTTTTCAAAAAACCGAATCTGCACATGGTATTACCGCAATGAATGTCAAATTACAGAGGCTGTGTATTTTACTGGTGCAATGAGATAAGAAAAAACCATGCCTATTGTTGGCGCCAAATTAAGGCGTTTCTAATTTGCAAGATTGAAAGTAATACGAACACACTTGTTTTTTTTAAATCAAGTTTGCGAGCTTGAAGTAAACACCAATCCCATTGTATTTAACCAGTCGTCGAACGACATAACAAGACTACCGCCAGCCGCAACGCACTGACGCGTTTCGACCTTCCTTGATCATCATCAGAGTACGACGGCAAACTGACTATCGAGGATCAAACCGCATTGAATATATATGGAAATCAAATTTAGATATGCAGCTCTCATCTCTAGCAGTCTCGCATACATTGAACTTGACTGGAAATGTCGGCTGCACAATTTCTATGCAGTCACGAACATTAACTGTTTGTAGCTTTCGCCACATATACATATATAGGCAATACAATTTACAATAGCAGTGGTGGTAATTCTAAATCGTTTTGAAGCAACAATAATCCCATTGTATTTAACCAGTCGTCGAAAAACATTACAAGACTACCGCCAGCCGCAACGCATTGACGCGTTTCGACCTTCCTTGATTATCATCAGAGTACGACGGCAAATTGACTATCGAGGGTCAAACCGCATTGAATATATGCGAGACTGCTAGAGATGAGAGCCGCATATCTAAATTTGATTTCCATATGTATTCAATGCGGTTTGATCCTCGATAGTCAGTTTGCCGTCGTACTCTGATGATGATCAAGGAAGGTCGAAACGCGTCAGTGCGTTGCGGCTGGCGGTAGTCTTGTTATGTTGTTCGACGACTGGTTAAATACAATGGGATTGGTGTTTACTTCAAGCTCGCAAACTTGATTTAAAGAATTGTTACCACCACCCGCGCAAACAATTACTGTTAAATTGAACACACTTGTTTTCCAAATAACGAGCCTGTACTTTGAACTAAATCAATAGTTTTACAAGCCTATAAATGATGCCAATCCAATACTTCTAATAAAATTATAAAAAGTTTGCAAAACACCGAAGATTTACGTAAAGCCAACGGAACACGTCAATTTTTCGAGGCTTCAAATTGTAAAAACACAAAGCGTTTCAAAATAACAAGCGTGGACATGGTACCATGAAATGGCCTTCAAACTAACGCCATAACACACTGCATCAGGGAAAATTTTTTTTGAAATTGACAAATCTGTGCATTGTATCATCACATTAGCTTTAACAATAAGTAGTAGGCATTTTGAATTAGCGAAACGGTCTTTTAAATATTAGTAGGCAACTAATTATACCATCAAAACGCTTTCCAATCCACCTAGTACAAACATGAAACAATCACAATGATTTTCAAATACCGAGACCGCATATAGAGCTGGCATTCAAGCTTTCGAATTGCCGAGTCTAAACATGTAAACCTCAGGTATTTCCAATATACAGTTCATTAATATGCCACCGACACAACTCTCTTCAAACTACCGAGATGCGCATTATAAAATCACAATGATTTCAAAATACCGAAACTGCAAAATATACCGTACATAATTATGCTATCGACTCATCACTTCACAATGCATTCAAAATACTGAGTCCGCAAATGTAACTAGCCATGTAGTTTTCAAATTAACGAGCCTGAACTTGTTACCATCGCAACTCTTTTCAAATTATCGCGCATTAATATGCCACCGACACAACGCTCTTCCAATTACCGATAATTCGCATTATAAAATCACAATGCTTTCAAAATACCGAAACCGCAAACGGTACTAGTTTTGTGGTTTATAAATTACCGAGCATGAACATGTTTCCCTTGCTACTACTCATAATATACCGTACATTAATGTGCAATCGACACAACGCTTCCAAACCATCAAAGATGTACATTACACAATCACAATGCATTCAAAATACTAAGTCCGCAAATGGAGCTAGCGTTGTAGTTTTCAAATTAACGAGCCTGAACTTGTTACCATCGCAACTCTTTTCAAATTATCGCGTATTAATATGCCACCGACACAAAGCTCTTCCAATTACCGATAATTCGCATTACAAAATTAAAATGCTTTCAAAATACCGAAACCGCAAACGGTACTAGTTTTGTGGTTTATAAATTACCGAGCATGAACTTGTTTCCCTTGCTACTACTCATAATATACTGTACATTAATGTGCAATCGACACAACGCTTCCAAACCATCAAAGATATACATTACACAATCACAATGCATTCAAAATACTGAGTCCGCAAATGGAACTAGCGTTGTGGTTTTCAAATTAACGAGCCTGAACCTGTTACGCTCGCAACTCTTTTCAAAATACCACACATTAATATGCCACCGACGCAACGCTCATCAAACTACCGAGGATGCGCATTATCGAAGGACAATGCTTTCCTAATACCAAAACTGCAAACGGTACTAGTTTTGTGGTTTATAAATTACCGAGCATGAACTTGTTTCCCTTGCTACTACTCATAATATACCGTAAATTATTTATTTTCCAAAAAGCAGTTTATATTTATACCGTGATGGAGAAGATTTATTGCATTTGTAATCGTGTACAATTTCTAGTGCTAACTAAAACAAAAAGTAAACAGATTATGCCACAATTCTTTAAATCAATATCATACCGTAAGTTGGCAATGTGTCCTACTTATAATGATAACTCGGGTATGTATAAATCAAATGTTTAAGCTGAATATGAAACTAAAAGATTATACTACTGAAGATGTAAAAACTCATACTAGAGAATTTCCAAACTAGGCGCAGTCCGATCAATAATATATAACTATATCATGTTTCATTAAATGTAGTCATGATTTATCAAGAAATTATTAAAATGGATGTCGATCTGAACCAGAGTAAGTGACTTTGTTTGAGAATCAGTTGTTCTAACCAGTTGGTATATTTCATTTTTGTGAAACTCGCAGAGGTAGTGCCCTTTGCAAGTTTGGCACATATTATCTATATCGAGTTGTATTTACCTGCACTGCTAAATACTGTACATGTATTTGAATCTACTACTGCTTTATTACACATATGTATAGGAGATTTCACCGTCCACCTGTCTCACACATTTTGACCCAAAATATAGGAGTATAGGGCGAGTACCGGCTCCTACTTGTGAGTCATCATCAAGCACCAAACGCATATATTCATGAAATTACACTTCTCGTTCATGCTGAATTTTGCATAACCTTCCAATCCTATTTGCACTAACCAGTTACAAGGTATGTTATAGGTAATACATAATTGCGCATATCTTAGTTCTCCACTGTCGAAAACATTTAATCACACACAAGTTTGATAAAATTAAAAAACGGTCACAGAATTGGCGATTTTCATGGTGGATTGATGTGAGGATATGCCGTTATGTCTTTGTAGGCAACAGACTACGTTCCAAGCTAATCCTTATGAGGCACTCAATTTCTACTGTTATTGTTCACATTTTGACCAATTTTCACCTTATATAATTAAATGAACATTGGTTGAACGGGCGGTGATAAAAATTATTTAAATCAGCGTTTCGATATTGATGTAATCATCAGCAATATTAGATATATGCATTTGTCAGTATAAATTAAGTATTTTATAATGTAGAAAAGACAATTCATCCATTTAAGCCATTTTTTATTATACAGTGCTTAATTTACACTGACAAATGGTTGCATATAATGGGGCTGGTGTTTATATCAAAATCCCATACTTGATTGAGATATGTTTTCAAATTTTATTAATGCTACACCACGATTAAAGTGAATGAGTTGTTCAATTTACTGTAATTCTGGATTATTTGATGCCATATTTTGCGCAAATGTAGTTAGTCATATTAAATGTGACCTCGGCATTTTACCGGTTCAGAACCATTACGGTATATATATATATATATATATATATATATATATATATTGTCTATCAGATAGTAGTGGTACCCTTTACAGATTTTATATATATATATATATATATATATATATATATATGTATATGCATGTATTGGCACGTCCTATGCTAATTTAATAGCAGATATATATATATATATATATATATATATATATATATATATATATATATATATATATATATATATATATAGTTTTGGACTTTAATGTATCTGAAACCTTAATCTATTTTGTTCTAATACATAATCAGTTTGGCTAATTACCTGGAAAATGGAGCTGATATTACGCGGCCATATAAGTACAGATAAATTACTATGCAACTAGTGGTTCCTGTTAAAAGCACATTAGCAGCCTCTGCATTTCCACGACCAATTTCACCAATTTATTAAGCAATTTAGCTTTCACGAGCCTAATTCTATATAAACAGCATACCTTTATTTTGTAAATGGAAACAGTATTCAAATTTTGAATTATGTCTTTGACAAAACAATGATATTTTCTTTAAGACTATTACTTGCATTCGCATACTTATTGTAACCACATATTACTGTCTGCAAAAGTAACCGTAAAGTCAATTTTGCCAATTACTCACTAAATTTACAAAAATTATACGTTGTTTATTAACTTTTTCAGGCTTTCAGATAACGTTTTTAATCTTGCAGTTCTTGAATGATGGCGCCGTGCGAGCTTCAAACGTTGAATCTCCGCGATTTGCTCTCACGGGTCGTCGCTTTGCACTTTCAGTTTCGCATAGATCCCAATTGATCTCCCTTTTCCAAGTACGCATCGAGTTTGTCTTCTTATTAGCCGGGTCCAAATTCGTTCTTTCCTTCCGAAGAATTCAACATCGTGCATACTAACCACTGGAAATGAGGTACGAAGTTTAGATCATACCTCATGGCCAGTGGTTAGTTTGAACGATGTTGAAGTCCGAAAAAGAAATGGATTAATCTGTTCCCAGCCTATAAGCAGATAAGCTCGAGGCGTGCTTGGAAATGGGAATCATTTCGATCTTTTCGAAACTGATAGTGCAGAGTGACAACACACAAAAGCAAATCGCGGAGATTAAAAGTTGTTAATCGTAGCTATATGGCTACTTTCTCATTTTTAACGGCATATCAGAAGCATAAGTAGTGGTGTTCATCACAAAAATGTCTCGTAACAAATTTTTTTTAAATTTGAAGCTCCTTTAACCAAAATAAATCATAATCCAATTTTAGTACGACATCTGGCTAGCAAATATTAAAACTTACCATTGCCAATTACACTATTTTGATTCAATTTTTCATTTTTTCCGTTTTGATTCCAATTATTGTTGTTATTATTATTATTATTATTATTATTATTGTTGTTGTTGTTGTTGTTGTTGCTGTTGTTGTTTACGATGTTGTTGTCCTCATTGTTGCTTTGGTACGGATAGGATTGGCGCGTTAACCATGGCATCAGTTGCTTTAGACTGCCGTTGTGCTCAGCACACCATGTGTGGTCCAACAAGTGACAGACCAGCGGATACACATCGACCAAACTAATATCAGGACCCACCTGCGCCACTGACGTGTTTCTGATGCCGGGACCAGCAGCTATAAATATAGGTTGCATCTCACGAGTTGCTGGGTCGTATCCATGTGCTCCACCTGTGATTTTATTTGTATAATGAAGTGCTTATTAGGATGAACTATGCGACGTTTGAACAAAGCTTATTTACCTTGCAATATATTTCAAATTAAATAAATATTAGCCTGTGTGATTTTCTGTGTGACAAACTAGTGAATTGACCAGGTACATTCAGTTTGTTATGCATGTTTTAGCTTATCTTGATGAAAATCATTAGTTTTTAATTTTCTTGCAGTTTCAACTATCATGAGAGAAAAATAAACAACATTATAAACATTTAGCGCATTTTTTAAAGTTAGCCGTCGTACTCTGATGATGATCATGGAAGGTCGAAACGCGCCAGTGCGTTGGAGCTGGTGGTAGTTTTGTTATGTTGTTCGTAGACTGGTTAAATACGATGGGGTTGGCGTTTACTTCAAGCTCGCAAACTTGATTTAAAGCATTGTTACCACCACCCGCGCAATAAATTATTGTTAATTTGCGAAATTGCTTAAGAGATTATTTCAATCAAGTTTACAGACTTGAAAACCAACATTAATTCGAATTCGATTGACAAAGTGTAAAACAAGGTAAAACTACCGGCAATAGCAGGTACAGATGCCTTTCAAACTACCATATCAATCATCAGAGAACAATGAAGATCCAACTTTAATATCTATAAAGGCTAAGCAAATAAAACTACAGCTCTCACCTATAGTAGTCTCGCAAATGGTGTACTTAACTTTAATTTAAATAAGCACTGATTGCGCGGATGTTCATGGTAATTATTTAACTCAAGATTGCGAGCTTTATACAAATATCAATACCATTTGTCATTATATATTAAGCATTATATAATGTAGAAAAGGCTACTCATCCCGTAAACCGGTTTCGGGGCTCGAACCTGGGCACATTTACTTCGCTAACTGTAATTCTATCCACTACGCCACCCTGTCGCACACTACGCATAGTTATTAGTTGTATACTAACTTATGGTCTTGGTGGTCACTCCCCCAGTTCGAGCCTATGCTGAATCTCGTTATAACTTTGGTTCCAACTAGTAAATCCAATCCGTCATTATAGAATGGAATCACGTTACCTGTATATATATATATATATATATATATATATATATATATATATATATATATATATATATATATATATCTGAATTAGTGTTAACATCAAGTTCGCGAACTGATTTTAAATAATTTTTATCGACACCCACACGATCAATGTTTGATAATCTATGTGAATTTAAAACCACTTCCCCAGGTAGCACCTTGTCTGTTCTATAATGAATAATTGGATGATGCTAATTCGAATTTTAGATTATAATAAAATTCACGTAGACTCCACCTGAAGGAAACAATAACCAAAAGCATAGGTAAGTATATAACTGGTAATTGGGCCTAGTATGCGGTAAAGAAGCACATTGTATAGAGACACAGACGCTGAAGCAAACGCGCTAGGTTCGAGCTCTGTCCTCTACAAAATTCTGGAAAGTTCTTGAAGAGTTTCCAGTAAAGATGAGACGGGTCTATTGGATAAATTTCCCTTGCTGCTATATCCATTATTCATTTTATGCTGACAAACGCATTTATCATGCTATAGGTGCGTAAATCAAGCTTGAAACCTTGCTTTAAACAAATTTGTTTATCACTCGCGAAATCAGATTGCTTTGTTAAATAAATATGCAATTCAATACCACGTCCCTGGTGGCGCAGAGTGTATCTGCTAATGAATGATTGGGGGTAACTAGTTGGAAATTTATGTCTAAAGATAATTCACATAGACTCTATCAAAAAGAGACATCAGTCAAAAAACTTAAACCAGTATATATATATATATATATATATATATATATATATATATAAAATTACAGGTAGTGTGCATTAGGATGACACAGAAAATAGAGTGACGGAGTACGAAGTGAACGTGCCCAGGTTCGAACCCAGTCCGCGGCATAATTCTGAAAATTACTTCTAAAATTCCCAATAGAGGCAAAACAGATCTACTGAATGCACTGACTTTGCTACCATATACAACGCTCAGATTACACTAACAAATTTCTATAGAATTAGATCTTTTTCTGTATGAAGTTTACAACCTTGGTTCCAATAAATATATATTTATATGTATTCAAACGCAAATGTTTTTACAGCTATCAACACATGCAGATAAAGTACTATGCAGTAAGCAATAAAAATTGTTCGAATTAAATTTAATGACTTGGGATAGACACAATTTACATTTAATTTAACCTATAGAACAATTGTGTTATACCACCTTCGCCTATTATATTATCTCAATGCCATAAAAATCTACTGTTGCGTCTACGCACTGAATAGACGAAAATCAGGTTTGAGACGTTTGCCTTGAGTTAATATTCTTATCATTTCATTTTTAGTCTCTCTGCGAACTGTGAGTTTGGTCTTTAATATTTCTAAATTTTTTTGACATGAAGATTGTGAATTTAGAATAGCCTATTTATTATAAGTTTACAATAATCTGCAAATTTTATGAAACTCTGAGGCATGTGCACCAAAAAAATCTCAGTAGGACATTAGGGAATTGAATGGTACTTTAAGCTGTGATAGCTTAAATATGACCGTACATGCCGAATATGTGCTATGAATTTGAGGTATTGAAAATGTGTATAGCCTTAGAAAAGACCATTAGCCTACTCTGTAGAATGTAGAATGGGGCTGAAGATAAAACTGTGTAACTTTTCGATTCTGAGCAATTGATAGTAAAATGCCAAAAGACGAGTTTATAGAAATGGTAAAACTTAAAGAATAGTCTTTGTTACGTTTTAAATTTTCCTGAAACTTGTATTTCTTATCAAGATTTGATACGTTTTAATCGCTCTATAAAGGTTTATTGTGAATTTTTCATTTTCAATTATGTTTTTTTTCGAGTTTCACGTTTTGTGACACAATTTCCTAAAAATATCCAATTTTCTCTATTGTTGTACTTCGATGGTGAACGTGGATTAGAATAAAAAAACATGTATTATAGCTAGTCAAATTATTGCATGGGTTAATTAAACTAATTATCGAAATAAAAATCTTATTTTCGTATAAATTTATTTGTTTTTTTTACAAATGCACAAAAACTGTAAATTTTACACTTCCAGTAGAATAAACGACTCAAAAAATGATGTTCCATAATATGAGATATTCATTGATTAGTATCAAACTTTAACTAAGATTTTTATTTAACGCCTTCAATTTGACTGTATGAAATAGGAAATCTTCCAATCTTTTCACTGTATCTCCAGTTTAGATTCAGGGCCAAAACTAGTTTTGAAGTTTACATAATGATTTTGCATGTGTTAGCTTCATATAAAAACATGTTGAAAATATGTCTGTGATTTCGATAATATATTGGGCAACTCTATACGTGTATTCAACATTATATTTCACAATTGCGTCTAAATTTCAATGCTCTTCCATTAATTATTAACGGTCTGATCGATGGACCTGGGAAGATTATTTGACAACGGTTGTTCCTCTGTTATTGGTAGTAAATGCATATGCGCTGCCCTATATAATTTTAAATACCTGAACATAAAAGTCAGCAAATTATTTAAATCAGGATTTTGATCTTGACATAAACACTAATTTCATTATATACATCACCTTGCCAGTATAAGCTAAACATTGTATAATGTAGAAAAGGAAATTCATTCAGTAGATCGGTTTCGTCTTTATTGGGAACTCTTCAAGTACTGTCCAGAATTTTCTGTGGACAGAAGTCGAACCTGGTCACGTTTTCTTCGTAGTCTTTCTTCGTTAACCTTTTCATTAGTTGATGAATACATTGCGCTTCTTTTAATTTAAAGTTCCAATTAACCACTCCTAATCTGGCATTATAGCGTGTGACATTGTGGCCCTCTGGTTAGAGCATCAGACCTGATAGCAGATGTGTACAGTTTCGAGCCCTGTCCATGTCAAATTCCAGACAGTAGTTGAAGAGTTCCCAATATGGATGAAAGCGGTTAACTGGATGAATTTAATTTTCTACTACATACACTGCTTAGTTTATCCTGACATATGTATATATAAAAGGATTGTTGTTCATAATAGCCTCGTAAACTTGATATAAATAGTTGTCATCATCGCCTGTCCAATCAATATTCCTTTACTTCGAACAATTTTCTTTCTTTGCGTATTGGAACAGTAATATGAATTTTATTGCATCTGGCAATCAATAGAAACTTTTAAGAAACTAAATGAACTAGTATAACAAAAATGCTAAGCGTAAAAAGCCTTACTGATACATGAGCATTATTGTCAATTTAATTAAAATTTCAATTTGCAGGAGATGTTGTAAGAAGTTTACAGATTAGTGGAAGAAATTATTGTAGGTTGGCATTTGGCATATTCTATGAAATTTACCTCGATATAAATAGAGTGAAAGCCAGAGCGAGGCTTAGTTTAAGATTAAATAAGGCGAGAAAGGAAGAAACAGTAAGGGCAAAGTTTGATGTGATCTACATAAAAGGTACACAATAATTAATAATATGAGTGCTCTTAAGTTAACAAACTTATAGAATTAATTATATAAATATGTCATATATATAAATCAATAGCTATAAATATATATATATATATATATATATATATATAGATATATATATAAAGTGTAAGTAAACAACTTATACAGCTATCCATTTGTAAATGAATAAATATATCTTCAACACGCCTTATATAATTTTACACAATTCACATATATATGTACAAAACATCTATAATTATATAAATATATATATATATATATATATATATATAAGAACAAAACAACGTACTCCATGGAATAACATTTATTAATAAATCTTATTTCTACCAGTATCTACAGCCATTGTTCTGGATTCGTTAGTATATTCGTTCATCCAATCCCACTGTATATGTGTTGTAACCAATCTCCTCTTCGTTATGCTGGCCTTTGCTTTGCGCAATTTAGACCACTACTTTTGCGCAATTTAGACCACTCCTTTTGCGTAACGTCATTTGGTGTGTCATCGCTTTCATTGTAATTGCGTCCGTAATTGATGTATGTGTCGTATTTTGCGAAGCGTTGGCTATTTTTAAAGGCATGTCAGTTATGTCTTTGTTCCAGTCCAATTTAATTTCTTTTTGAATTATTTTCTGCACGTTTAAGCAGCGCAAAGCAAAGGCCAGCATAACGAAGAGGAGATTGGTTACAACACATGTACAGTGGGATTGGATGAACGAATATACTAACGAATCCAGAACAATGGCTGTAGATACTGGTAGAAATAAGATTTATTAATCAAATGTTATTCCATGGAGTGGTGTTTTGTTCTTACACAAAAATGGTGAAATTAGAAACTTAATATATATATATTCTATATATATATATATATAAATATATATATGAATAAACTTAAGCGACATTGTAGTTTATATATATATATATATATATATATATATAATATATGAAACTATAAATATTTATTAATATGCATCTAAATAATATAAGCAACAATGTCAATCAAGTATATCTAATCACAATAAATATGGTCTATCAACAACTATATTTATATTTCATCATTACGTTATATATATGTATATAAATATAATATATATATGTACATATATATTTATATATATATATATATATATATATATATATATATATGATTTATTTAATTGAATCTAATTGTTTATTTTTTAATAATGATATGAATATACCCACACATTCTAAGAATATATAATAATTTCTCCATAAATATATATATATATAAATGCAAATACCATATATGTTAATACATAGGACATATAAATATTTCTATTCATAGTACCCTTTCCATGTGCAAAAATAAAAAGAAATTTTATTAGATATAAGAACTACACCTTTCTTATTTTCTTCTCAAGTATCTACAAATGAACATCTCTTTATATATAAATATATATATATATATATATATATATATATATATATATATATATATATATATAAAAGAAACACAAATAGAAAATGTAAAAGTTGAAAAAGCGTGAAATAAAGGAACAACTAATAACCTGCGTGAATCATCTACAGATCATTTCAATGCCCTAACATATTTTACTACTTGCACATATGTCCATATGCGACTAACTCATTTCTTTTATTGTATTTGAAAATTAACTTAAATGCCACGTCCAAAAAACATACAGGCGAGGTTTCGATGATATGTTGCACATCTGTAGACGTGTACTTACCGTTTGCTTCATAAATCGCGTTTAAGTTGCAATGAATTTTCATTCGAGTAATTATCAGTTTAGTCGATCGGCCTACGTAGGTTAGTGTACAAATTTCACATGCATATTGATAAATAAAACTGGAGTTTTATTTTAACGGTTGTTTTTCTTTAATTGCTAAGAAAGGCAAATTTGTTAATTCTCGTAGTTTAGCAGCATTAAATGCGTTTGTGTTAAGGCCGCTTCAAATTTCTTCTATTCGTTGCGGGATACAGAGTCCCCTTAAATGAGATGCTTAGGTAAAATGCTTTCTGCTTTGGTCATAAATGTATATGTTCCCTTCGATTTCCTCGTTTAACCATTAAATCAAACAGTTGTCTGGGATGGCCATAAGACATTAGATAGTTCTTGACTATTATATTCAGCGCCTATAGAATCTTAACTAACCAATCCGCCAATTTTTGGAAAACTGCCGCGAACTGATGATAATTTAAATTGAAACGGCACGAAACAGCCACAATTCAAATAATTTGCAGCTAATTCTTTAAATAAACTTTCAAACTTGAAGTTAATACCCATCCCATTGTATCTATCCAGTCGTCGATCAACATAGAAAAACTACCGTCAGTCACACATAATGATGCGTTTCGACCTATAATTGTAATTATCAGAGTACGACGGCAAACTGGAAGGTCGAAACGCGTCAGTACGCGCGATGGACGATAATTTAGCTATGTTGGCCGTCGACTGGCTAAATACAATGGGATTGGTGTTTACTTGAAGCTCACAAACTTGATTTTAAGAATTTTTACCACCACACGTGCTATGAATGATTATGGAATTGGCAGACAAGTTTGGTTTATGGTAAATTGTTCTATTTAATTTACCATTAAAAAATTTCTTTAGTAGTACAACCATGAAAGGTAGACAGTCGTCTTGCTCAAACTCTGATATAAAACTGATATATTTATGCGCTTTATTAAAATAGTATTCGTGATTACGACCTTTTTTTTAAGATAAAGAAAAAATGTCACCAAAAAAAGTTTTTATTGTGTCCTATTAATGATGTAACTATTTGATGAGGTTTTCTTAAGATAGTAGACTTCCCATTGCCACATCATCAACATGTTTACGAATGCTTCCATTAACAGGAAACTACACATTTTTCGGGCATAGCAAAATAAGTTTGCGAAAAGTAAGACCTGAGATCGGAGATAGTAAGATGTTTTGGTCTACCGCTTGAACTATAATGTCAACGGTTTTATTAGTTGAAACATTTCTAAACAACGACATAAAATCAAAACACAACATAATCCTGTTTCTAACATCAATATCTTAAATTCTGTTAACGAATTCAAATTAATAATTAGGCGAATAATTACCTAGTAGTTTGTGCAATAGTTCCGGTATACGGACTAACAATTTAGCCACTGCATGGAACTGAGAATTGCCCATTGTTAATATTTGTCAAATAGGACAAACTTTTCTTTGTTTTTGGTAATCCTTACCTTGTTAGTGTAGATGATTCAATTGGTTTAAATTTCTACACAATGCCCATAACAATATAGCTGTCTTGGTTAAGATTTAAACTTCATTTATTATTTGCCGCTCATCTTTTTTAAATTTCATCTGATGTACCCTACAAACGCATGAATTTTCTATTATCAATGTGCACATTTTCCGTCTTTTGTATATAGTCTGATTTGTGTAATTTTACGACGCCTTTACCAGCACATAATATAGTGATCTATGTAGATTTGCTGATATCATTAATGGCATTCAAATTTTGTTTTGTCAATGGAAACTATTATAAGAATTTGGACGAGATCAACATTAGTAGTTTTAAACCAGTTTGCATAATCAATGCGTGTTTGTTCTAAATTGGATATTTGTTCAAACGTCAATTTAACTGCTGCCTCAAAATAAATATCGCTTTTATGTGGAGAATGACTTCCATAATCTGGACCTATTGATAGCTGGTCGGTGCGTATTTGCGATAGATTAAGCTCATGTTTGTCACCATTATTAGTTATTATATCACCTAGAACTCCAGGTTTCATATCGCTTTCTAATTTCTTCAATATTCGTGTTTTGCCCTTCTTCAAAATATCTGGAAGAATACATCAGAATTCGTAGTTTTTATAATGTCGTAGTTTGCTGCTGTTTCAATTCTAGAATACGCCAAACTTGCGAGATATTTGCAGATTGATCTGTAGTTTAGACTTGCACAAACTGCGCACCAAATCCCCTTGGAAACGTGCAGAAAAGTGAAAAGATGAAGTGGTATTAGCACATACATGTAATGCAGCAAAACTACGACTGTTATTTAGGGTAGCAAACTTGCCTTTACCAGCAATTAAAGAGAAACATCTGTTAATGCCAATTTCAAATATTATTCACCAGCATACATGCGCAATTTGTCGATCAACTTCCGTAGGCCGATCGTCCAGACGGTTCCTTACACGACTGCACGAAAATTGCAGCTTAACCGCCCGTTTCCAATCAATTAGTGAATAAAAATCTGGAATTGCGCAAAATATCGGTGATACCTCGCACGTATGTTCTCTAGACGTAGCATTCAAGATAATTTTTAAATGCGATAACAAAATGAGATATGCGGCTCTCACTTCTAGTAGACTTGCATACATTTTACGTGGCTGGAATTTTCGAACAACATAACAAAAAAACCGCCATATATATATGGAATTTACGCAAGCAGAAAAACCATGTTTGGACATTTAACCTGAACTGGAAGTGACACACTCAGTTGAATGTTTGTTCATTTGTTGACTGGAAGAGAAAATGCGAAAACGTAGCTCTTATGACTGATAAAATTGCTTTTTTAATTTTTGCACGTAAAGGATAATACGAAATTTAAGACGTTTATGTGCTTGCTTTAAATCAAATTAATAGGTATGTACCTTACTGTAAAATGTTCTTAGGCAAAATAAATTTCAGGTTGAAGTAAGGAAGAAAAGTAATTGTCTTATAAAATTCCTGATATAGCATCGTCATATAAACACTCCAGTGCTGTGCGTACATGAACCATAATAAATGTTTGCGTCAATACACAGTATATCTTTCAACTCAAACCAATAATTACATTCTTTAAATCAAGTTCGCGAGCTTGAAATAAACACCAATCCTATTGTACTTAACCAGTCGTTGAACAACATAGCAAAACTACAGCCAGTCGCACGCACTGACGCGTTTCGACCTTACATTATTATAATTAGAATATGACGGCAAACTAGTATTGCTATTTTTTCCGACGATTGGTTAAATACAATGGGATTGGTGTTTATTTCAAGCTCGCAAACTTGCTTTAAAGAATTGTTACCAGCACACGCGCAATCAATTATTTTTTTATTGTTTTAAAATTAGATGTTACATTCAAATGCACGTATGTAGCAGCCAAAACCCGCAAGTCACATAGTGATTTGCATTTACATATTTCAACAACTAAAGAAGAACTGCCGTTAATTTCTTCCTCGAATATTTCTTATCAATACACATTTGCCGAGTTTCGATTAATTTGTGTCCACCTTTAAATAAGACGGTTAATATCTAAAGTGAAGGAGCAGTGGTATTTGAGCACTTGTGACAAATCAAATTTGGAATACACTTTTACAGTTGCACAACACATATTATTGAAAACTCATATTTATTTCCCTAAGTTATTACATATAACATACTTTTCTAATAAAATAGCAGTTACGGGTTAGTTATCTGTTAGGCGTTTTTGATTATTGATAAAATGTATGTAAATAATTTGAGGTGTTCTTTTTTAATATTCCCTCCTAGTTTATGTTATGCTTGGTTTTTATTCCATAATACTTAAATATGCCCACAGAGAATGAATTTGCTATACAATACGGAAAAAAATATTTCTGAAATCTTAAAAAATGGCGTTTTATCTTTGCTCAGACAAATAGTACTAAGCGTATATATATATATATATATATATATATATATATATATATATATATATATATATATATATATATATATATATAATGTTTTATCACTTCATACGTATATTTACAGTCCGACTACTAAGCCTAGCACTATTTAATTAGCCGGCAGCAGATTAGTGCAAGATTTATAATTAAAAATTTGTTATGTGGAAAATAATGAAGTCAGCATCAATGATATTTTTTGTTTAAGACCATTTCATTCGGCAGAATGGGATCTGCTTTTAATTTATCTCACCATCAGTCAGCTCGTGTAAGATGGCATTGAATCATGCTTAGTGATGATCTTGTTGTGAGTTTCTACCATTATCTTCATCGTCTACTTAATTTTACTTTGTTTTTTTTCAATTTTAGATACAGAATTACCAGTAAAGTAGAGACGTACCATGGAATGTCAAAATGCTAATCATAAGAACGTTGTGCAGCAGATGCTGATTTCCTGGATAGTTTATTTAGCCTTGTTTGTGTTTTTTGTGGAGTTCTAGATGGCATAGTTTTTGTATGTTGTATAGGTAAATATTTATTCCTAGGCTCGATCCACGCTCACTTTACCATCTGATTATACCAATTTTTTGCTCTACCATTTTTTCACAGCAATGAGGCTTTCGTTCTATGCTGAAATATTGCTGTGTGCAGGTGATGACGATGATAGTAATGATATTCGTCTTTTAACATTTACAGTACACAAACGGAGAAATTTTTGAATGAATGCTGTAGCTCAAATTAAAACTAATGGTATTGTTTTATTTAATTATGCCTTAATATACTTAATTACAAAATTCTTAACCTTAATTTATTAAGCAATAATAGTGCCTTTATGTGCTAGAAGTGTATGCATTTCTCAGATTTACAAATGTAGTTAATTTTGCCGATATGATTGATTTAGTTTTCTTTAACTATATTAAACAATTCATTAGCTTTTTGTGATTTGGATAATTTCATTTCTTCCATAGAAGTCTTAATTTAACATATTTTTAAAGTAAATTTTAATGTTCATCAGACAAACAGGTGAATTGCAATATTAAATTGATTCTCGCTCTCAAGCGATGTAAACAATGATGAAATAAAGCTAGATATAAACTTTGTTGTAAGTCTGATGTTCTGTTTGAACATTACGACCAATACGTTAGCTTATTTCTTATCAGCGTTAGTCACATTATTTGGACGCACCAATAAAGTCGCTGGCGTTTGGGCTTGGAGCTTGCGCGGCTAGCTGAAAGCCAACTTTGGCGTAGAGTATCACTGGTGCGATTCTCTCGTTGTTTGAATAGTGTAAATTTGCAGGCAGGTCCTCCTTCTTGTAGACGTTCAAATTAGGATTTTTGCCCTTAAAAGCAATGTACAGCTCTTCAATTGTTACACCTACACAGAAAATAGGTAGAGATAAGTATTTCGATAGACAGATGATTGCATACATCTTTACATAAATTAAATAAGCAATGCTTTAATGCTTAAACTTGAGGCTTATTGATATACATTCCGTCAGTATTTCCTCAGGTTTAATCCAATGTAATTTTCTCGAAAAAATTATGGTATATCTGGAGACAAGTTTCTCGACTTCTTATTGATTTTTTCATCTTTTACTAAAATAAAACACTATTGAACAACCTTCTTAAATAAAAAACATTACATACTAATTTGAGGAGGAACATGTCCGTAATGAGGGAAACATTTTTTTCAGCCTATCCGGTTACGGTATCCATATATAATTAATATAATTTTCTAAAAATGTGAGTGCGCATAAACGATATATAAGCAGATGTAGCCGCAAGGTATGGCAGTGACCAGTAGTAATTAACAGACGAGAAATGTCATCCGTAACACCGACAACAAACATGAATAGTCGCCTGATCGATTCCACTGAACTACCAAAAAATGGACGCGCAAAACCACTTCACTAATTAATAAAATGCAGTCCATATCAATATTCTAAAATTTGGTGAGCTTTAGTGTTCAATTTAGCATTTAGCGATTCGTCATTTGGTGATAAAATTTATTCGAGTTTTCATACATGAAAGAGAAAATACTGCTTTTAGAAATCGGTCGCCAAACTTTGCAAATCTACCCTCGTTTAAATTTACTCGTTTGTTTTGGCCTTCCGTAGTCAGCAACGTAGAACGCCGGGAAACTTACTAACGGTGGTCAAACCGTAACTGATATAAAGGGTCAAAACTGCGCTAATATTCTGTTTTAACGTAATACAAGTAGAACTTTAGAGCTCTAGAATGGATAGGAATTTGGAAGGTAGCATTTGACTTAATGCGCTTAAAGATTTTATGCCAACGACATTGGATTCTTCCTAATTTTTTGGTAAAAAAACGTGCTTGTCATTTTAATACATATTGAATTAACGAAATATGAAAAATTAAACTAATATATTGTCTATATATTCGAGCAACTAGCCAAGAACACAAAATATTTCCGGTTTTAAGCAACTAACCAAGTTGTCATATTGTCTCCGGTTTTTGAGCAACTGACCAAGCAGAAAGATAATCTCCGTTTTTAAGCAACTAACCGAGCAGGCAATTTGTTACAATTTTTAGGCAACTGGCCAAACAGTGAGATTTTCCATAGTTTTAAGCAAATTGTCTTCGGTTTGAAGAAACACGCCAAACATACAAGATTTTTCCGAGTTTAAGCTACTGACCAAATAGTAAAATTGTCTACGATTTTAATCAACTAGTTAAGCAGACGATTTGACGCCGAATTTAAGCAACCGACCAAGCTGTCAAATGGTCTCTTGTTTAAAAAACCGGCCAAAATGTCAAACAGTCCCAGGTTTTAAGCACATTTCTCAAATCGTCTTGGGATCAAGTTTCTTTACCGATAATTAAATCCCAAGACTTAGAAAATGTAAGCACAACCTGTAAATATTTTTTATAGCTTGCAATGTAAATCTTATTAAATTTTTCTTACTGCAAGTTGACAGCTCAATCATAATTCTGACCTGTCATTTTTTGACGTACACGCCTGCTATTATCAAGAAGATATAAAATTTTACGATGCCAAATCATCAAATTTAAATGTTGTAAATGAATTAGTATAGTTGCCATATATTGACCTCATTTTCAACTATTACCAGTTTGAAATAAAATCCATTTCCAACTCTTTGACAATATCTTATCGTGTAACCCGTCGTGTTCGGGCCGAAGCTGGCCAGGTATTTGAAATACCAACATCGGCCATTGTTTCATACAAATAGTTGTAGAGAAATAGACAGCTGTTCGGTGTTTTACTGGTTTGAGTCCTTTGAAATAGGACAACGATGTAAAATGCCTCTAGTCATTCAATTAATTTGCCAGCCAGTTGCGTGTTATTCAACATGCAAACGTTGAATCCCATCAAATGAAACAATGAAGTAAACCTTATATTTTTTTTCTAAATGCACTGAAATTATGTGTTTCTTCGAGGAGATGTTAGTTTCAGTGACATAACAACCAATCAGCAAAATGATAATTACATTTTTTTACGGTTTTACCTTAGGAGTTCTTTTCAATGCGTAATAAAAAATTGAGATTCATAGAATTGGGAGCAATGTATCACATAATATTTCCTCTCGACTTTCGAGATTTAGACTGGATTCTCCAGAGTTGACCAGCTACGCTTTAAAACCTATTGTAGAAATTAGTTAAATTTGATGTTTGAAACATAAAAAATGCATCAAGTTTGCATTCTTGAACAGCAACACATGGATATCACGAATATACTATCAAAACCTACACCGTTGTTCTTAATTTTGTAATCTTTGTTTTTAATCACATTCTGAACTTTGATTTCATTTCGTGTTACAAAACTAGACAGACTCAACCAATATGGCAAAAAGTGGCGAGACCCATAAACCAGCTACCTGCAAAACAAATATGGTTAATAACTGTTTACTTAATTCAAACTTTCGCGAGTTCAAACCACCTTCCGCTGGTGCAATTCCCCAAACTGCTGCTGACTGTTGATAGACTCTGTATTTGCTGACATCGAAGTATTGTTCCATCACTATGAGTCGACTGTTGGAGTGAACCTCAGCCATTCCGTTACCAGAACAAATGATAATATTCAATTTCGCTTTCAGTTCGCTATTTTGACATATTCTCATTAAGAAGTAGCGAATTTCCTCGTCGATTTCTTGTATTTTTTCAAGGACTTGAACACTCTGTGGGCCAAATAGGTGTCCCACTTGATCCAACTCATTGTAGAAGACATTCACTAGCGTAACATCGCGTTGTAAAAGCCATTCTAGTGACTTGTCCAGGCGGTAGCGCAACGGAACATTATCATTTGTAACTCCAAAACTGATGTGTGAAGTCACCTCACCAATCGGAGTTTCACCTCCAGGCCAATAGAAGACTGCACTAAGGTGACCGTTCTTCTGATTAGTTGTCCACATGGGCTCACCACCATTGGTATCGTAGAATCGAGCGTTAGTTATATCATTATTCTGCATTCCATCAAAACGCTGGTGTAATTTCGGATCCCAGAATTGGTTGTCTACTATGCCGTGTGTTTCTGTGTACACTCCCCGAGCTATTGTTGTGTGGCTTGGAAAACTATTTGAAGGAAACACACCAATAACTGATTGAGCTAAAAATCCTTGTTCTTTTAATTGTTTAAATCCAGTCAAATTAAATCCCGCTGCCTGTGCTCTAGCTAAATAGTCAATTTGAAATCCGTTTATAGAAATCACAATCACCTTTTGTTGGTTTGAAGTTCTGGTTGATATGGTACATATTTCTCGAACTGTAGGCACAAAAACCAATTGTAAAACTAGAAGTAAGCATGGAAAGTACAGCAAATGAGAAATAAAACGAAACATTTTGATTCCTGCACTTTAAATTACAGAAAAATGTCACTTCATATTTGACGAGTCAAGAAAAAATCTGAGACTTTCTTGGTGCAGAGTTTTGAACATATACTAATTGTCGTTCGACATTTTATTAAAAGAAACGTCACCGATGTGTTTTAGTGGTGGGTATTTATTTTAAATATCACTTCTATTCCTTTATTTTGATGTAAAGTGTGTGAATATTTTCGTAAATCTTAAACTGCTCATTGCTATCAACACTTATATACGTTAGCTCAACTGTAAATAGTTTGTTATATCCTTTTTATACTTTTTAATACTATACTAAATTAATTCTCATATTTAGCAACGTGTTCACTTTAATTAGCATCAGAAGCTGTGCACACTGAATGAAAACAGATAGATATTAAATTTAACTCTTCTAAAAGTATTTTAATTATTAGTGCAACCATGTTTAAATGCAAGTTCGTCAGCCACCAAATTAACTAATTATGAAGTCAGTATACGATTGAGACAAAGATAAAGAAATATTTTAGACTGTGCAGCATGCAATACATTCAATTATGAACAATTATTTCTAGCGTGCGACACGTATGCCTCACCCGTAACATAAAATATTTCCAAAATGTTTACTCTACAACAGCCAATGTAAACATGCAGTCCATTGTCGCCGATTTTTCTAACAAAGTCCTTGGTGACGTTGTTGGTGCACATCTTCTTCTTCAAATTCTTCCTCTTCTACATCCTAATTTTCTACTTCTTCGTCATCATTCTCATATACTTCCTTTTCTTCTTCTTCATCATCATCACAATCATCTTTTTCTTCTTATTTAATATTATTTTACTACTTCTTATTTATCATCTTCCTCTGATTATTCATCTTCAAAATCTTCTTTCTGTCCTCTTTCTTCCTCATATTATATATCTACTACTTATTCACCATCTTCTTCCTCTTCTTCTCCTTGTTTATCTTTTTCTTCTTTGTTTTCTTCATTTTATTATTATTATTATATTTTTTTTATTATTACCATTATTATCATTAATCATATTATTATTATGGTTATTTCTATTATTACAATCATTAGTATTATTATTAGTAGTAGCAGAAGCATTAGTAGGACGAGTGGTTATAGTAGTATTGCTACTAGTTTTAGAATTAGTAGTAGTAGCAGATGCAGTAATAATGAAGTTGGTATTAGTTGTAGTAGTCGTCGTGAAATAAGTACTATAAGCAGTAATAGTTATAGTAGTAGAAGTAGTAGTTGTTGTTGTTGCAGTTGATGTAGTAAATGTAGTAGTCATAGTAGTAATATTGGTAGAAGAAGAAGTAATAATAATAATAATAAAAATAATAGTAGTGTTAGTAGTAGTAGTAGTAGTAGTGGTGGTGGTAGAAGTATTAGCATAAGTAGTAGTAGTAGTATTATTGATATTAGTAATATGAAAATTAGTATAAGTAGTAGTTCTAGTAGTTTTAATAGTAATAATATTATCAGTAGTATTAATGTTGGTGGTGGTGGTGGTGGTGTTAATACTGGAAACGTATAGTAATACTACTAGTAGTAGTAGTAGCCGTAGTATTATTAGTAGCAATATTAATAATGGTGGTACTATTAGTAAACATAGTAATAGTAGTAGTAGTAGTATTAATATAAGGATAGTAGTTATAGTATTTATATTAGTATTAATAGTAGGTGTAATAGTAGTATTTGTCGTAGTAGTAGTTGACGTAGTAATAGTAGTAATGTTAATAGTAGTATTATCATTATTATTGGAAAATTCGCCTTTTCATATGACGCCGTCTTCAAATTTTTCTAAATATTTTTGCTGAGATATGATTTCTCGAATGGATGAAAATATATGTGCTTCCAATGGCATGTTAAGGCCCATTGCATTGCATATCACAAAATATTTCGTTATTTTATTAGCCCAGTATGTACTTTATTAATCCAGCAGAAATATATGGTTGACTACGCTCATCTATTTACCCTGAGATTCCGTACACATTGCAACCACCAAATTTTTTTATTGGATATAAATTTTTTTCAAAGGTTAGATTCTGCATTTACTGGTAGTCTACTCTTTGTCGTGAATCTGGATAGAAAGGATTATTGGACGCTGGTTGTATAACTCCACTTATATCGCTCGACGTCTAAATTCAAATTCACGTACAGCAAGATTAAGCATACATATGTCGTCACGGTATAGACATCAGAACTTAAAAAAGCTACCAGACACCTCTTTACACTCTGGTGCATTCTAATTCATAAATATTATTTTGATTTTTTTAAAGGTTTTATCAATATACTATATCCGTAACTCGTGTGGCCTCTGGCTATCTAACACAGTGTTGAATTATTACTTAAATCATTGTTGTATCATGATACTGAATGAATTAACGGTCCCATGGAGCGTAGTTCTCTACTGGCTTATTTTAGTCAAGAAGGAGTTGCATAAATAGTTTATACTGGCCATATAGATCGTAGCAAAAAATTATTTAATAATTTCATTCGGTCAGAGAAAATATAATAGCAACACCCGTCAAACTATGAGGATAAACAAAAACCTTGATATAGATAATAACATCAAGCCCAATGAACGATTAATTTTCGTACTTTTATCGAACGAGCACCTAAATAAAATCTTCATTATTATGAATTTCTGTCAAAGATGAAATTTCTTATAAGCTTTCGGGAAATTAAACTTTTTCTCAAAGGCAATTTTGGTGCTGAAATATTGATAGGTTAATTTTCGGCAACAGCGAAGTTTGAACACATTTTTACCAACGGTTGTCATTGCTTGTTTTTTTTTAATTTTAACTTACGATGCAGATTTATTTACAACTTCATCGTAGTCAAAGTCACGCAAAACATTGTAGGCCTAATTTCCAAAGAAAATATCGAATAAATGTGAATGTGACAGACCAAAAATTAATCACCTCCAAGTGGATCCTCGAACGAAGATCTTGCATCCATTTATAGTAGCTAGTATTGCAGATCATCCATCCATCCAAATTAATATTTGCGACCAACATATTGATAGAACTTAAAGGCCACCAGTCCTTGTATGATCTTGGTAAATTAAAGCTTCTTTGCACCACAGCAATAGTACTTGCTCATCAATTGCACTTAAGAATCTACTGCTCTCTCCTTCGCAAAAGTCAACATGTTGTATCTTGACGGAATTGTGATTTTTCTTCCAAATCTTGACTCGCCTGCAAAACATGTTAACAATTTACTACCTTCATTAGCAGAGTACAGACATAAAATCGAACTTTGATAATTCTCAAATTGAAATGACCTTGGTTGATTTTATGGCGTCCTACTTCATCATAAGATTTTCTGTATTTGCATTCAGAGGCTAATTTGATTAAGAACTATTTCTGAAACTAAAACTTTTTCTCTTAATCTCTGATGATCTCAATTATTCTCATAATGTCTATTATGATCTATTGATGGAATCATGTGCTATGTAAACTATTATATGGTGTAACATGGCTCAAAAGTTGCTCCTTAATTTGTTTTGTCGACTGATGACTAAGAATTTAATCGCAAGACAGTCAGCTCGTTAGATAAATACACTACGCTAACACTTTTGTATTTTCAATGGCCAAATTTGAAAAATAATTAGTGGAGTTCAAAAGCCAAAAATTTCATAGTCCGGTACTCTGCAGTCAGTAGATACAAGATATGACAATTTTGGTCTTTAACATCTCACTAAGTATGACGTAGTGCGGCATTTTATTACCATTAATGGAGCAGTATATTTGGTGTTTTAAGCGGTAGATCACCTAAGTCAGTTTACTTTGAAACTCTTCTTCATTTATTGCAATATACTCCGCCAGATTTGAACAACAGTTACCTCGTCCTAGTAAATGAAAATTTAACATATTTAACTGTGAATGTGAACAAAATATAATTGAAAACGCGCCTTCAGAGACAGAATTATATTTTTACTATACTAATAAATTTCTGTTGTCAACAATAAAGTCCGCCTTAAGCTAAAACTATTTCATTTTTTCTTTTTTTTGGATAATTTAGCGAAACTTATATATTGAGGTAAGTAGCTCGTCAACTAACTATGTTCGCATGCATGCTAACAATAGATTAACTCGTAGCGTCCTACATTGATACCCAGCCCTACAGATTTGTTTTTCACAACTAACCACAAAGGATAATCTTCGAGACAATTCACAACGTCTATTAACCTGGGGGATTATGTGACTGTTCGATTTACATTAGATAGTTTTAAGGAACATAAACTTAGAGTTTTAAACGTAGGCAAACAAAAGTCATGTCGATCTGTAATTCATTAAACAAGCGATGCTTAATTTCCGTCAATTCTACTCGCCTGGTTATCGCAACACTCTGATTCATCGTGATTGCGTAATATGTTAATATGTTCGTTCTGTATGTCAATACTCGCAACTCGTGGAGTTGCCGCTAATTTAATCTGCAAGATTCATTATGCTACTTTACATATCAATCGACACACCCTGCATTTCCAGCTAATCCACTTGTTGCAAAAAATTGTAAAACAAGGGTTACTTGATACTTATTCCACAAACAGCCTCCATCACAGACAATATAGCTGTGCATACAGCAAGACTGTCATTATGTTGGTTTGGCGTTTCTATGCTGGTATTTCTTTGATTCACGCATTTTAGCCAATTAATGTTAAATCGGACATTTTAAGGCTGATCTTAACGTAATTCTCCATAACTTGCAGGTGAGCATCCCAATTTGCGATCACGCTGGAGAGCGGTAAATGTTCTTTGCAGTTTTCGCAATCCCAACTTAACCAGGTAATATAGTATATTAGTATTGATCAAACGTCATTCTTTTTTATTCTATTTTGTAACAGAATAATATTGAAACCGGTGTAATCTGCATTCATCTTTATCACTATTAAATAAGAGATTTATAGTCATTATAAACAAAGGCATAATTCACGTCGTTTATTCAGAATCTTTGCAAGAACGCCACATCTAAACTCGCCTAATAGTTCAGGAGATCTCAATATCATCCCTTTAAAATAATTGCAGCACAAATCTGTATATGCGTCCTTGACTCAGTTTTCAAGCTGTACTTCTGACGGTTGTATTTCTATTTTAAAAAATTCGAACAAGGTTTTGAATATGAGAATTCCATGGAATCAATATCAATACTGCACACTACTACAAATCTACTTCCTCTGTATTTAAGAAAGCGTAATTACTTTACGCTGTTTCTCAAATGTCTACGTCAAATATATTAGACACCGCATAAACTTTCAAAAAATTATGAACATCATTTTAACAACTTTAATCTTCGAAGAATTATTTTTACGTCATCGTTGTATTTATAGCACAAATTGCTATCCGTGTTCATCAAACATTTCTGAACGCCGTATATTTATCAGCGCATATTCTCAACCACAGAAAAGTTTCTTCCAGTATTTGTGTGCAGTTACAAAGTTTCTGTGCATTTCTTTATCAACTGTTAGACCACTTTTTCAATTAACCTTTTGTTAAAATTTGCAATCTCCATTGACTTGCTTTATTTTAACGAATACAATCAGCGTCAATTTCATTCGTCGTTCAATTTCATTAGGCCACATTATATGGCAGCAATTCAGATAAACACTCGGTTATTAACATTCAAATTTGCATAGCACGTAGGCTTCATGCTTTGTATTTAATTGATATTTGGTTCCTTTAGCGCCTTATGTTTTTGATTTCATTTTTGCGTTTTAGGTCTAGTAAGCAATTAAAATTGTCTGCTCCAGTGATGAATGTTGATGCTCCCGCATATGATGTGCAATGAAGAATTATTTTCATGTGCGTTGATAGAACCTTTCTTTCATTTCCAGTCCATGGTAATATTCATAAGCTTACCACGTTCTTTTTCAAATTACTTTGCGTTATACAACGAAGAACATTTCTTAAAATTGAATGTGCCTTTCAGCTGCTCAATCCCCCAGAAGATTGACAAATTATTATCGAATATGCCTAATTGTACGTGTCGAATCAAGGCCCCATAAAAATTTCGAAAAAGCTGAGAAAGCATTGGTATAAGACCAACATGTCTGTTCATGATGCCAATGTTTTTTATTAACGATTTATTTCAGAACCTTAAGCTATTTCTCTTGTTGTTACTGACGACACTGTAATAGGACGAACTCGAAAAGCAATGTGAATTATAATTTAGTATTCTCAAATAACATTTAACCCTAAATATATATATATATATATATATTTGGCATATTCGGCAACGATTGGACATCCACCTTTGAGAAAACCGTGATAAATTTTATTAGAGATTAAGAAGGATTTGACGTAGGCACAAAAGTTAATCAAATTAAATTCCACAATATTTGCCAAAATTAGACTCATTAGAATAAGCGACGATCGAAATCGCCTTTATCTATCGAAAGATATGCCCCAAGTATTGGTGCATGAAAAACCAAAGTTTATTCGCCTAAAGCTAAAATTGACTGCACTATTCATAAACATTCCACAATGAATGCCAAATGCTCTTAATAGATAATCGTAAGTTCCAACAAAAAGTGAGCTAAAATGTAACGTTTACATTACGAAAGGCCGTGTTATCTATTCATCAACTCCGGCTTAGCTCACAAAGGAAACAATCATCGTCAACACATCTCTTAACTATTTCCCATTGTTTCCTATCACCCGAGCAGACGGATCCACTAAAACATTGTAGACAATAACACCGTTCTTCATAATTTATCTCGTTGCATTCCTGATTCGGCAAAACAATCCAATGAACTAATCCGCTTTAGAGAGTTCGCGTCCAAAGTGCAATTTATTGTAGATATCGTTGCAGCAGTATCTTTCCTCAAGGGTGATTCTGATATCAATGTTGCTGGGTAGTTTTGGCAACAGCTATTTGTGAGCTTAATCTAAATTACGGCAGTCATAACGTCATACTTAATTTAGGCTTAGGATGCAAATTTTCTTATAACACCATCGTAGCATAGATCTCAAAGAACATTTAAAGATTACACTTTCATTCAAATTATCGAGCAGACTTAAAATGAATTTAACAAAGCTTTTGGAATAAAATTTGTGAACGCTTAAAGCTACGTCTCATCTATTATTCTACATTACAATCTTCATTCTAGATATCTACAATACTTGTACTAAACGTGTCTCTATTTGAACTGAACAAATTAAAGTATTGTGTTACTAACAAATTGCACAATATCAATATCACTGGTCTACTTACTGCTATTAAGAATAGACAGTTACACCTCGCAAAATTTAACGACGCTCCGGATGCATGCATTATAAGACCGTCCAGACGTAGTTGGACGTTCCAATTACACTTAGTTTCGAAATCTAATGGATCGTTATTTAAGCGCTGTGAAGAAAATATATACGTATCCTATTGGAAATAATTAGTGATTGCAAATATTTTGGCATTTAATAATCTATTACTAGCCTACCGTAACATTCGTGTAACCAAAAAGATATAAGAAGAATGTCGCCATCATTCCTTTTTGTCTATTCGAAATTCTTTACGTGCTTTTTGGACATAGCTGCACCATTTAGATCCTCCAGAGTATCATAAATAACATAATCCGCAATGACACTAACTATTATATGTCAGATCTTGATGAGATAATGATCTTTAGCTCGAACCTAAATTCGCTCACAGAAGATCTTATAGAGATATATTTTTGCATTTGTCAAGCACAGTATTTTTAAAGATAATTCAATAAGGAACATTCGTCATATAAGATTTTAAAAGGTATGCCTTAAATATTGAGTTTCCAGATATCACTTTTAGTTTCTTCCTGGCCCAAAGGAATAGTAGCCAAATAATAGAAGAGAACTAAGCAGAAACTTCACTATTTCTTGTTCTTAAGGTGACGAGGAATTGCTTCTTGAAACCGTCAACAAGTTAATGAATTCTACTGTGTTAACGCACCCGGAATTGTAGGAAAATTTTGGCTTCTTATCTCATTTTTTATAATTTACGATTGGTGCACAATTAGAACGAGAGTTCAAAAGAGTTGGAAAGCCAAGAAATCTTTAGGTTCTCAGTATGCTACCGGTAGAAATCAGATGCAATAATTATCATCGGAAACGTATAGTTATTTATGATAAAGTGCGCAATTTTACAAGCATTATAGGCAGCAGTCGATTCATTGCTATTACAAGTCATGTCTCTTTAATCGGAGTATATTCAAGTACGTCATCAGAATATGCAGCGTATTTTACCCGAGTAGAACAAATGCTTTTCGTCTTAGTGAGTGGTTGTTCGGTACCTTCGTTGTAAATAGCAGACAAAACGCTATTTGAGGTGCGCTTTGAAGGGCAAGAACTTCCGCTAAAATAGCAATCGCATTTGCCTTACTTTATTAACAAGATAACTTTTAGAAGACCACACCTGACGTGGTCAAATCCACAAAAAAAATCAAATTGGCTCATTCGTATACAAAGATTATTAGCTCGTTAGACAACTAATTTGGTATACCGGCTCTGAAATTCAAATTGTACCTGTGGACAATCGTATGCAGGCAAATATTGAAGAAGAATGATCTCGCACTTGTCATCGCACGTAATAATCGTGTTTGTGCAAAATATGATGGGTGATTCCAATACGTCTATGACTAAACCTTTTTCTTGCAAAAAATGCGACATGCCAACAAATCGCATGTAAAATCAATAAAGTCAATGTGTATAAGTATATTTCACAATTGGAAGCTATTAAAATTAAACACTGTTCTCGCGATCTTTGTATGGGTCATTCCACACCTTGTTATGATTCTCCTTTTTGAATGTTCTTGATTGATATATATTTTGATGTTTTGACGTGAACTATTTTCTTTTCTATTTAACCAGTTGCTTAAATTGAACATATATGCTACTTCAAAACCGTATATTTGTTTTTTTATTTATATCAGGCCATAAATGTTTTTTTTATTTGAAAATTAATTATTTTTCAATACACCGTATATTCATCTTTTTATTAATTACCACGTGCTAATATTCTATATTTCAGTTTATCTACGTGATAATCACATGTATATCCACATGATACAACTTTTATACTCTTAATTGTTTAATTTCTATAATTACATGTTTTTGGCTGAAAACTGTGTAGCGATTATGAATACCTCTTTGGTGTTAAACAACTTCAGCCGACGGATCGAGTAGATACTTTTTTCAATTTTACCTCATGTTCATTGTGATTTTTTCATAAATGGTACAGTTAAAACGTACAACTCATATTTGAGCCCAAAATTTTCTTATTTTTTATGACTAGACGCTTAGAATTAACGCTTTGTGTAGAAAAAAGAAGTAGTCTTTCGCATCATATCATAATATATGCAATAATCATGTACACTGCAATTTTCACCAAGTTTGCACTTTGGTTTATTCATATCTAGATCAAGCATTATGAGATAATACGATGTGTACAGATTTGCTCATTGGTCTTACCAAATTTGCACTTGTTAATATTAATCGTGTGTACCTAGGAGAAATAAATTTAAACATGGCATTTGGTGTAGCAGTAACTATTGGTTATTTGGCATCTTATATTCGTGGAAGCCATGAACTAACATATATAGTTTTGTAGATCATCGAACCGCTGTTTAACTGGGTTTAAAATCCACTCTACGCTTATTATAACTTGCGGGAGGGACTTTATGAAGAATTACATGGTAAAACGATCAAAGCCTAAAACAAGACTCTTGAAATACAACACAAAAGATATGCTCAATAGTTAATGGCTGACAAAATGTAAATAGCTGGGTCACACAATCTGACCTGGTTTTAGACAAATCGCATGATTCGCATCGTTTATATATAAGCGATGCATTAGCTTTGTCTATTAATGACACGTTGCTCTCGCGCTGTCTGTCATTGTTTTAAGCGCTTATTAAACGGAGACTCATTGATCCAGTTTAAATAAACACACTTAATCTTCCTGGTGTGCTTCAATAAGTGTGATCGCCTATTTTATTAAGTGGATTTTTCAGTTTGATATTACTTGTGTCTCTTGGTAATGCGATTTGCACTATCTGCAAGATTATTTGTTGGCATCAACATAGAAATTGTAGCATACGTATTTCCAGCTACTCTATTTACCACTGCCAAACAGCACGAAGTAGATTGAATTAACCGCTTTCGTCACGGATACATAGAAATTGTATCAGGACTTCAAAACAGCCCCGTCTGCTCACGAAATTTCCTTGTACGTGGATTTTTCCCGATAAATGTCCTAAATTTATCGCCTACCTGCCTTCTTTAAGTGTAAGATAAAAGTTTACTTTGAGTTTACCTTATTATTATTACTATTAATATTATTATTATTATTATGTTATTATTATTTTGTAAACATTGTGTACAACAAAAAATTATAACGGTCAAATCAGAGTGCTGTTGAATTTTACAGCACGCGGCAAGTTAAACTGTTAACAGTTTTGGATAGAGGAGGGCCGTTGTCATCTTTCAGCGGAAGCTGCTGTTAATGGATAAAGTACCAGAGCAGATACTGTTGTTTTGATCTTCTGACAGCGTTGAGTATTGGATGCACTTTCTCAATATTGAGCGAGGTATTTGTCAAAACATTTTTCTTGTGACGGTGGACGTCAACAGGTAGATTTGCACGAAAACTAGGATGGACGGAAGTTAGTATCATGAGAACAAAGTTTCATTCTAATTAAAGTGTGGCCATGTCAATAAAATGAGAAACTAGATAGTCATTTTAACGAATGTAAAGATCACGATTTGGCAAATTGAACCCGATGAGCACAGTAACAAGTATTTATGTGGTTTAGAAAATGAATGGTAAGTGCTGCTAATATCTGCGTAGCAAATGCATAGTTATTATGTAAATGAGATATCACAAACTGCTTGGTAGTCAGGTCAGATTGCGTTATTTACTGATGGCCATTTGCCAGCCATTAAAAGTTGAGCGTTGAATTAGATTTAAATTACTATATGTTGGTGCTTTGGTTTTATCCGTTTCAGAATTTCAAGCAACTTTTTACAGGACCACCTAAATCATTGCCTTTTTTTCCTGGTAGTTTATCGATGACCCTTATGCGACGACAAAATCATTTTGGTAGCAGATTTGTAAGAAGAAAGCGTTCTCAATAATTCTGACTAAGAGGAAAATCACAATACATAAATCAAAAGGCAACCTGTTGTAGAGTAACGGAGGAAGTCCACGCGATGGGGCAATAAAATTTACTTGCGTAGAATATAAGAGGCAGGATGTAAGCTTTAAATTGAGTTTAACCTATGATAGGGTTCTGTGTCTTAGAGCCTATTAAAAGAGCCCACTTATTTCGTCAATATGAAATGAGAAATCCATTGACTTATAAAATTCGAACCAAAACTGCTTAAAGGAATTGATAATTATATATCTATAAAGAGTTTTGTAGACGTCAAAAGATGAATAGAATGGAGGCAAAGCGTTGTTATGCGAGTTTTATTCCAGTTGAGTTTAAAGCCAATATCGGCAAGCCGAGTTTGCAGTAAAGATAATAGCTGAGCGGTTGGAGAAGCGAGTGAACCAGTTTTGGCTGGGCTGATAAAATCTGCAACTATATTACTAGCATATTTAAACTGCTTAAATTGATTATCTTCAATATACGAAATCACTAGGTCGATATCTGGTCTTTGCAAGAAAACAGATCGGCTGTTGGCTGATTTCGAATGACATTTGTCGATTTTTGCAGATATTGATCGATTTCATTGGTAGTATCTGATAAATTTAAAGACGCGAACGCTTATGCTAATATTCCATAAAGCGGATTCAAGCGGCCCTTTGGTCATTAACTTAAAAGAGTCTCTGAGATGCCAGGCTTGGATAATCCATACATGCGGTATGATCATTAAATTTGTAGCACTTAAATTCCTCAGAACTGTATTTTAAATTACATTACTTAAGTCCACCTGCTAATTGCTTTGTTTCCTCAATATTTTCAAAACCGGCCATAATATTAAAATAAGATTTCTTGCAATATATAAATATATTATAACAATGAGTGGGCTCACCGAAACGTTGAATAACGCAGATGATAGAACGAAATTGTGGAGACCTTGAAAACAAATATCCACGTCAATTACCTGAAGCAAATTTAAGATATTTCCTAATAATCTGTATTAAGAACACTGTTACGTAATACTTCAATACTTTATTCATAAAGTTTGTCATGCCAGAACCATGCAGCAAAGCGTACTACGCAACTCAAAATCTCTACCAGACTCATTTATAATATTCACCAAAGACAAGTCAAAAACATCGACAATATGTACAAAAGGAACCTCCAAAAATATTAAAATATTATTTAAAAACACAATATTGTTTTACGAAACCAGCAATAACATCAAATGTCCAAAAATAAAATTTGATTTATTTTCGTCTGGGGAGATAATTGATGTTCAATAAATTAATCAACTTCCACATACACCTTTATGTTTAAGATGTTTACTCATACATCACGAAGTCATCATTCTTCGGTTTCTTGATGACTCTTCCAGAACGAGTTTCAACATGTAGTGCTAGTACTTCACTGTTTCACTTTCATAGTAGATTAGCAGTGATTAAAGTCTATATCTAGATTAGTGTAGGAAACACGCCCTGTCACAAGAAATTAGTTCTTGATTTAATGAAATAGTACGTTACATTATAAAGAATTCTGTCAATAGCTTCAGTACACACCGGGAGGATTATGATGGGATGAAGCGTACTACGCAACTCAAAATCTCTACCAGACTCATTTATAATATTCACCAAAGACAAGTCAAAAACATCGACAATATGTACAAAAGGAAGCTCCAAAAATATTAAAATATTATTTAAATACACAATATTGTATTATGAAACCAGCAATAACATCAAATGTCCAAAAGTAAAATTTGATTTATTTTCGTCTGGGGAGATAATTGATGTTCAATAAATTAATCAACTTCCACATACACCTTTATGTTTAAGATGTTTACTCATACATCACGAAGTCATCATTCTTCGGTTTCTTGATGACTCTTCCAGAACGAGTTTCAACATGTAGTGCTAGTACTTCACTGTTTCACTTTCATAGTAGAATAGCAGTGATTAAAGTCTATATCTAGATTAGTGTAGGAAACACGCCCTGTCAAAGAAATTAGTTCTCGATTTAATGAAATAGTACGTTACATTATAAAGAATTCTGTCAATAGCTTCAGTACACACCGGGAGGATGATGATGGGATGAAGATCCTTAAAATACAAGTTTGACGTATTGCCACCTTTCGGAATAAGCAAGATCGTCAAATTTAGCCACTCCAGGTGTAAATTTATAATTGATAGATAACTTTTAAAGACTTCAGCAAATAAAGAAAACAGATTCTAATCCAGGAGAGAAATCATGCCGACAGCAATACCATTAATGATCAAATCAGTTCGAACAAAAAACTCGGAAGGATGCGAAACCAAATTCAATCCCTGTCCGTGGCAAATTCTGGGCAGTATGTGAATAGTTCAAAAAATAGACGCAACACATCTACTGAATTAATTGCCTTTTCTACATAAACAAATAATTAGTTTATACTGACAAACGTAAATATATAATGTGATTAGTGTTTATATCAAGATTCCAACCTCTATTTAAATATTGATCAAATTTTTTATTGGATATAAGTTTTTTAATAGCTTAAACGCCAATGGCCAGTTGAACGTGAAATTTTTTATACCTCCGTTGTACCAATATTGATCACCGCTGTCGAAGTAGACGAGAATTTGTATCAGATCAAATGCGCCTTTCATAGCTAACCAATGACTTATTTATCGTATAAGTAATAATGTCATAAATACGTCGTAGTCTGTTCAGACCTGAGATGTGCGTATTCTCAAATTCACAGACAATTTATCACGCGTGTTAAAATGTGTGTTTAGCCCGCGTAAATTCCGTACGTGTTTAATACTTTTGACTAAGGTTAGGCATGAATATCATTCGTCATCCATACAGAAGAATATGTTTTCAGGTGTGATTCTTTTGCTCAATGTTATGACATCGCAACGTAAAATGAATACAAGCCAGTTAGTGGAACGTCACATTGATTGTATGGTCTGCTGTACAGCAGAAGATAAGAGAGAAATAAAGAAGAATACTTGGAGAAGATAGAAATTAATGAAAATATATTAGCGCTGAAAATTGATCACTTCTTTGTTGAAGCGGGCACATTCAAGTTGCATGTAACCATGTGTAGAGAAGTGCACGTACCTATGTAGAAGATTTACGGCAAAATGCCATAACCGCTGGTAGTTTGCTGAAGCTATGTTATTACATTCGCCGCTGGGGAACTTAAGGTTGCTCAAAACAATAGAATTGTCAAATGGTTGAGTTTAGAAGGTGGATAAAATTTAGACTTCGTAGATGTCATCGATGATGGAAATGTAAAAAGACCTAAAAACAAAAATAAAATTTGATCCAGAATGATCTTGTCGAAGGAAAATAATACATGTCGCAACGAATTGGCATTACCCAAGTGCTTTGTCTTCCGAGAGTACTGGATATATGGGGCTAACCCACTAACAGGATCAATAATTCTGGCACTTCACAAACAAGAATAACCAAATGGTACCCGGGTGAATTGGAAATGACCTTGGGGTACTTGTACCGCTAACTTCCATCGGTCTTCGGACCGCACGCCTATTTGCCAAAATCCCTGTTTAAGATCAAGCACGGCGAACCATTTGCCTCCCGCTAGCTGTAAGAACAGATCACGCAGAGCCGGCATGGGATACGTGTCCGGTTTAGTTACTGAGTTCAATTGCCTAAAATCAGCCGCCGGTCGGAGCGAACCATCCTTTTTCGTAACATAAACCTTCGGAGCACGAAAAACAGATGATGACGGTTCAAGAATTCTGGCTTCTATCATTTTTTGGATTGCTCGAGTCGCTGCTGCTAATTTCATTTGGTTCTAGCCATAGCTTAAACTGGTCGACCGTCGGCCCTGGACATTCACTGCAATCCGACAGTTGGAATATAATGTTATATTGGGTTTGAAGATTCTTCCACCACCCAGGCAGACAACTGGTCTCCTCCTGCATCTTAGGGGTACATATAGACTTTATTGAACTTATTCCCTCAGGCCGCGATAGGCATACACGTTTATTTTGACAGTCTATCGTCTTAACCCATTTTCTAATGAAATCAAGTCCCAATAAGGGCGTTTGCGTATTCGAAACAACAAAAGACATATGATAGACATTTTCATTTATTAACAACTTCGTGTCCCACTCGCCCACAGCCACCATCGATGCGCCCGATGCCTGACATAAACTTGCTTTCGTAGGTTTTACATTGTTCAATGGCCAAGTCAATGGTAGTACCGACACATCAGCTCCAGTATCCAATTGCATTATTACTGACTGTCCGTTGAAGAGTTCTAAAAATTTAACTTTGATGAAAATTCTTACATTTGGCAATGTTTCCCACACTTCCTTTTCTTCAAAGGCCATCTGGTTCGGACCATTTTTTTGTTTATTCTGCTGGTCTTCATTCGATCTACCCGTCGGAGCCACCAAAGGATTAATATTTGTGCCCTGCTCTCTCCCACCTTTATTTGTGAGATTGTGCACCCTGTTACCCCACTACACTGGCCGTTCTCGAGGAGCAGTACATGCGTTTTGCTGAAGCTTATACGCCGTATTCGTCGGAGCTGGAGTCCTTATATACTGACTTTGCTTCCAGGCCACTGGCTGTTGCCTTTTGTCGCGGAACTGCTTATTATGCCGCGAAGAATTCCAATACGGTATGTCGCTCCTGTCAGATGTCGTAACTGGACCCATGCGTGGAGATGCAGCTGCCACTTTGTTTGTCATTATGGCCGTACTTTGAAGAGCCTGAAGCCTCTCTTCAAGGCCTCCCTGGGCGCTGGATATTTCACCGTATCTGGTAGGATCCAGCAGCATAAACATGATGGCCTCATGTGGTTACAAGACGGGTAAAGACTCGGTAAGCTTCGAGAACCACCGCTTGATACGTGCCATGGTATCCATGGGCATCTCACCCATTAATGGTTTCAGGCTGTATAATTCTAAGAACACTTCCTGAGGCCTGGCCCGGAAATGATCCAACACGCGTCTTTTGTACTCTTCATACGTGAGGTCAACCGGCAATTCCAATTGGACTGCTACTGTCCGGTCCACTAATTCCTGGACAGCCACACGCACAATAGGTGCTTCCAATGTAAATTCTTGGGCTCGAACTGATGCTTCAAATTTTTCGAACCACAACTGTGGCCTTTCCACATCTAGTGGTGCCAACATCGGCTTAAACTCTGATGACGGTCTGAAATAACTCGTCGATTCGGCTGAAAACGCCGGCATATTTCCTCCTGATTCCTCTTCGGCGCGGTCGCCATTATTATGTCCACCTATGTTGGATGGTCCACGTACATGTATGTCGTCAGTGTTTATTATTAGCGTATCGTCCAGACGAGACTTAATTATGCCTAATTCTGCAGTTAAATTATTTATTTGAGAAGTCAATGCCTGAATCATCGTTTCCAACCCATCAGAAGACATTTTAAATGTACCACAAATGCTTCATTTTACTCAATTATATATAGAATTTTGCTCGCACACCGAGCATCGATTTAATAAAACAAATTTACACATATTAATTAATTTATGTTCACTTCAGCTAGAAGTCTGCTTTTATCATTGAGCTGACTGCTTCATTCTTATACGGTCGCTTCTGCGAGAAATTTCTGTTGAAATAATGTCTGCCCTAGATAAGACCATTTGTTCATTATTTGTCTTAAAGGTGGCTATTGCCACAATGAGAAGAGGTCATCGTTGTATACGCCATGTTTCAAACAAGCAGATTTCTAGCAATTATGTAGAAAGCAATTTTCGAGGTAGATGGATTTTTAAAGAGAGAAACCTTTAGAGTATAAGAGTTATTAAATAACAATTAGGTAGGATATACTTCGGTTTGTGAGTTGAAGCGAAAGGTTTCTAACGAAGACGAGCATAGCGTAAGCGTGGGCCGACAAAAGTGATGGATAAATAAAGACTGCTCGTCATCAATCCTAACTTCCTTAATGCAACATATGTCGAATGGTTGGAGATGTTAAACTTCGAAAACTGGATGGCAATACAGTACTCAAATTACTAAGTAGAGGAAGCCAAGCAGATGGAGGTTTAATGTCACTGCAAAGTAAAATAGCTCTATAGAGACGTTTCAGCAATCAGGGAAGGCGATGGAGTGGTCAGAGTATAGAGCAATCACAGAGAGTGTGTCTGGAGTTGGAATAGCCACTGGCGCATTGTAACTAATGTAGATAATATGTTTAAATTTGAGGGTGCATTAGGAGCCATCAAATCATTCAGGATATTTGGCAGGAACAAGAACCTTAGTGTATGACAGGACTCGGGCGTAAGTGCAACGTCTCTACTCTTCGGTCCACAATGAGGTTGGCCTTAATGTCGAGGTATTGCAGAAACTTTTCGAGTAGATCTAGTCCCCTCGTAATTAGGGTTCGTAAAGAAAAGTAGACAAAAAGACGTTAGAGATTTAATAAATTTGGGTTAGGCAGTGACGCATCACAAAGATTATCCAAAAAAGCATAACTTCTTCTCGTGGAAAAAGCCGAGCCAGAGACACTAACCCGGTAATAGATATGGTGAAGATTGACGACTCAAAGACTGCAGCTCAATCAGTCACACTAAATTTTCTGATGCGCATCAGAACAAAATCACACCACATATTGACCGAAATGACTTTTAGGCCATTAAAGTTTCACGAAATAGCCCGATCATATCTGAAGCCAGCTCATTCTTAGGAGACGGTAAGCGCGGAAACCAAATAAATAAATTGATATAAATATGGTTGCATAAAGCAATTTTTCTGTACGCCCCATTAATTTTTTTTTCAGATTGGCTTAATAGTTGTGGCCGCGAAGTGGATACACAAAGATCCATAGATAGTATCGCTATTAAAAGGAAATTTTGGTCACTTGCTGCTGGATTTCAGAAAGACTGTTTGGCAGAGTGGCAAGCTTTTAGGTTAGATCTGAAGTGTCTTCTTACGAGAGTAGCTTCAGATTCATAGCGATGGAATCATAAAATTCTAAATTCGTGGGAAAAGTTGTTGTAACATAGAAACAAATCATAAGACAAGTACAATGTAGAGATGTGTAATCCAAGTAATAAACAAATTACCTGGATTGAATCTAAGGTTAGATTCCATAGCATTAATGTTTTAAGTAAACTTGAGGGAATTTAAGAATAAGGAAAATACACAATGAATTGGTACCGTTTGCTAAATCCAAATTCTCGATTATTATGTATCAAAATCACATCGGTTATTTCGCTGATCCCACCAAAAATGATTTATTGATATGGATAATATTAATATTAATAAAAATAAATTTAATCTGGCAACAATGGCTATCGGTCACGTCAAATAATTTTTCATGCAATATTAATCGTAATATAATTTTATGTAACATATTTCACTTTAGTTGATGGGCCACGTGTGGTTTGAATAAAATACATAATTATAATCGATCTTATAAGAGTGAGAAGAAGAAATTCTATATTTAATAATCAATAATGTTTCGTTCCTAGAGCATATTACACACAAGTTCAAAATTAATGCAAAGTTGAAAATGTGTTCATGTTTGTTTGAATGAATTTAGTCTTTTTGTGAACTTCGTGTGATCAATCGCAAGCCTGAAAGAAATTTATAACCCTTTAATTTTTAAAGAAAAGCGGTGTCCACTTTGATTAGAAAATTATTCGTTTTTTTGTATAGATTATTATATTGTCTTATTGATGTTCATCTGTTATGAGAAGATAAATCATGCTTTTAACAACCTGAAAATGTTCAGCAGCTGACTTTATTCTAAAACCTTATTAAAATTTAGGCATTGATCTTTCTTTGTAGAGGCGTCACCTGTTAGCTTGTGACCAATATGAAAGATATCAAATTGATTTGATGTCGGTGAACTCTTAATTTTGAAGAGTAAAACCAGACGCTCTGTCGACGATTAGAATGATATGAGTATTGATTCTGTTGTAGATAATGCTTGCAAATCGCAAAATAGAAGGAAAATATCTTCGACAAATAGTTGTTCCTATATGTTATTTAACAAAAATCACTACGTTTTGCTATGAGCAGGATATGAGTGTTGATTCTGTTGTAGATAAAGCATCTAAATCTCAAAAGAGAGGGAAAATATCTTGTGTAAATATTTCTTACTAAAAACAATTTCAAATGCGACTCATTTGTTCTCTGGTAGCTATTACAAACGTGTACACTGGAATTGAGTTAGAATTGAATCAAGATTTCCAGGTAACCTCGGCTCTCGATACAAAACCTTGATATTGACGGTCCTAAATGTGCTATATACCTGATACGAATTGCCTGCAAATTGTAGGCAAATCGATCAAACAACTAGATCCTCTAATGAAACGTAATACAGCATTCAGTTCCATGTGCATTCAATTAACTATAAAATTATTTCATACAATTTTATGCATTTGTATACTTTACTTCAATCCTTGTAACATTCGCCAATCGGATAATTAGTTCAGACATAAATTGGCTGCTCGCATCACTGGTGACACCTATCCGTACACCATGACATCACACCTATATATGCCTGAATGTAAGAGAGAATTTTTTGGTTTTGATACCCTTCATTTTTTGGGAAGATAGTTTGAACCAGGAATCTCGGACATATCGACGATGTTGATGTGAATATGCATTAAAGTACCTATTGGTATCTCAATTGCTTTTACTTCTGTTTTGACATGTTTCCAAACTGTAATTTTTTCACGTCTGACACAGGCTCTTATTCAATTACGTATATCTTTCAAAATATTTGGTCATACGTATCTATCAGAGGCAAATTTGAGAGTATATTTGCAATGGCATTGCAAATATGCCACCAAAGGTCGTTTCTGGTAAAGCTGCGAAGAAGGCTGCTAAGATTAAGCGCCCGAAGACTGACAAAAAGAATAAGCGAAGGAGGAGGAAGGAGTCTTACGCCATTTAAATTTGAGAGTAGCCTTAATGGAAAGGTGACCCAGTTCATGTATCTGCTGAACTTGTTTGCATTGTAATTCCAATGGTACATATTGTCTAGGTTGGATCCTGGAGACTACACACATAAACCACTGATCTTCATTCCTCTTGCATGAATAAACTGGTTTTTTAACTAAAACTGAAGAAGATGGTGGAAATCTTTTCTCTTCAAATCGTTAATAAATTCAATTCAGTTAACGAGTAGCTCAAGCTGGAGCAGATCCCCGCCAATAGACCTGCCGAAATCGTCTGCCGCCTCGTTGAAGTTGAACTCTTCTAGTCAATAAATATGCGAATTCATCCTACGAAAATAATAAAGCTTGTTTGACTTACTTGTAATACTAATTATCAGCTAATGATCAGTCAAATATTTTAACAGACTTCCTTTTATGTAATGTTCAAATAGTGGCTCTGCTTCGTATACTGCTATTAACTCCTTTCCAAACGTATCACACCGATTTTCACGGTCCTGGTATTTCCTGAGGTAAAGACTGTTGGCCTTAATATACATTTATCTCTCTAATGTAGCACTGCCACCATGATTTTGTCAGGAGCGTATGTGACCAGCTTAAACGGTTTAGTTTAACTCACAACAGCTAATGTGTTTACTTCACTAAGGATGTATTTCATACTCTGGAAATTTTCCTTATACCCTCGATTACAAATGATGGGCCAGAATTTATTGGTCGTATTCTTTCATGGATCCGATATAGACTTAACAATCTCAAAATTCAATCTTATCCTGGTATAAAGCGGCCATAATAACAAATCATCTATTAGAACCAACGCAGTTGGCGTACAGTTCGGGGCTGCAACACATCATCAATTATTTAAATAAACATTGCGAGCTTCAAGTAAACACCAATCCCATTGCATCTAACCAGTCGCACGCACTGACGAGTGTCGACCATCCATGAACATCATCAGAGCACGGCAGCAAACTGACTGGCGAGGATCGAACCGCATCGCATATACATATATATATATATATATATATATATATATATATATATATGAGATGAGAGTATATATATATATATATATATATATATATATATATATATATATATATATATATATATATGGAAAACAAAATTTGATATGCGGTTCTCACCTTTAGTAGTCTTGTACGTGACTGGAAATTTCGGCTGCACAATTTCTATAATCTATTTCTATCATTCTAAATTGCCTGTAACCTACACTAGCCCTTCTATATTTTTAATCGCCTATTGGAATTGGAATGTCCAAGAAACTTTACAGTTGTGATTTGAACACCAACCCACATAGTTCCATCTTAAATAAATGAGGGTACAATCACTCCCGGTTTTCTTCCATAAATCGGCAACATGTGATTATTTCCATTTTATACACCCTTGCGACTGGGCAGTTCTTAAGAACTTCCTTTACCAGCCGAAGAAATCTATGGTTAAAATTCTTCAGTCCAATTGGCCCCCGAAATTATTTGTGCGATTCACCTCCAGGAAATCGCACTGCTCCTCACCCCACCCCCAATAGTATTTCATAGTATGCTTTCTCCAAGTCTAGCATAATGTAAACTCCAAACCACATTATATGCGGCTGCAAAGGGCAATGGTTTGGTAGAGAATGCGAATCCACCACGCCCTGGTGACACCATTTGTACCAAATTCCCAAGAAACTCCATGAAATGTCATTGGAGCCGGCTTATCCTCCAAAAGGAGTCAGCCGCAGTAAAGTAAAGTAAAGTAAGAGAATGCGAATCACAGTTTTTTTATCGAATTCAATAATCCAAAGTTACAACAAACCCTCCATTTCCATTGTTCATGTTTTGAAACTATGCGAATTTCGAATTTGACCATATCCAAAAAAGTGCAACCCTCAACCGGAGTAATTTTTAAACAGCGACATGTTGCTTACGTTGCTCTAATTGCGTCGACTTAGACAAACAGGTTAATGATGCCAATAATTTAAGTTATTAGATTATTCCAGTCCTCAGACCATTACGATAAGCACAAAATTGTTGAAAATCTGCCAGGTTATTCCCAACAACTTCTGCTAAGCCTTTGGTAAGAAAGATTCTGAGTAGTTGAACTGATCTAATGACTGAGGCACCAGTCCCAGTATTCGTTATTATTCCCATATCTTGTCTTATTGTTCGGGGTCTTTGCATTGTATACCAAAGTCAAATAAATTTAAAAATCCATCGAAATGACTTTGCCATTCACTTCAGCATCCAAAACCTTCCACTTGAATGACGTTTTTGTCCCCAATGTCACCGACCTCGATTTAATGCCTTTCAGCATTATTGTAATTCATTTGGCAAACTCTAGTTAATAATTGAACGTACAGCATTATGTTTCTACACCATTTAACCTAATTAAGTTCACCTTGGTACCCGTATGTTCAAAGAATTTCAGCATAAATCATGCGTCAGAAATGAGAAAATTATTGCTGTTATAAAAGATAACTTCATCGAGATCTTCGTTTAAGCAGAATCTCACTGTTTGTTCGGCGATTTTATTATGCACATTTCTAATAGATGCTCCCGAGCTTGATTTAAATAATTTAAATATTTCCTTAATAGGTACGTTATAGAAACATTCAAAAAACGTCTCTTGCAGCTCATACTATTGGGATTTCTCCACCCGATTTGGAGAGTTCTTCTATGCTACAAGACGAGAGTAATCTATCCTTCGAAGTACACTCAACTGCCAACAGTGGCTTTTTTCGTTTTGGCACTTCCAAAATTGGCCATATTTACTATGTGAAATGCACTATTTTCGTGTTGCTTCAACGCCATCATGCGATTTATTGCGCTTTTTCTTTTGATTTGCAAGTCGACCAAAAGATTGTGATCGTCCATTGGCCATTCTTTCAACTTTGTTTTTGATAACAAACATCCCCCTTCCTAGACCATTAGCATAACACCGAAAGGTAAAAAATGGTTTTAAGCTTCGTCTGACCCCCTACATCAGATACGAGTCTGTGGTTATGGTATGCACTTGTAGCTCCAGTTGATAGTATAGATTATCCAATACTTTGAACATTGTTGGTTTCCCGATCCTCACAATAAATGAATAGGCGTACTTCAGATATAATAAGTACTGTGTTTAAGTTGAATAGGTTCTAAGAACTAACCATGCTCTCACAAAAAAGACCACGTGCTGGAACAAAAATACCAAAACTGAATACTAGCATTAGTGAACAAAATACTTACACAAAATTATTTAATCAAAGAACAAAAATACGGAAACAGAATACTGGAATTAATTAAAGAACAAAAAATTACACAAAATTATTTAATCAAAGAATTTTCCATAAATTATTACAATATTATTTTATTAAATTGACTATATGCTATGTTTGTATGAACAACCAGTGGAATAATTATGCGTAAAAAATAAACTTTCAATTTAGTCTTATTTAAGGAAATATTGGCCCTCACATATACATCTTTCAGTAATAGAAGACGATCAAACTTATTCGTAAACCTCCTCAGCGACCTGGTGGATCATTCTTGTTGCTCGTGTTGTTCCCATTTTCCAATGCAATGGTTTACACGGCTCAATATCCACTGGAGCTTCAAATTTCGTAACTTGTAAGCTTGGTGCAACCTTAGAAGTTTTGTTCATCATTAGTTTAGCTTCGCTGCATCTTTATTCACCCTGACAATTTGTGAATATCAACGATCTAGTGATTCCACTCCGCATTGCCAATTATTCAAAATACTACTTCCTTATTCATTCCTTATACAAATGATGTAATGCAAACCTTTTTAGACTACTTGTAGACACTGGTGGGCCTAGACATAAATTTTAGTCTTGTTATGAGGGAGACGGCATCCTGTATCTACGTACGCATTCAACCAGCCAAACTGTTCCCCATAGCGATTCAATATTGCTACTAGCACAACAGAAAAATATGTACTTGCCTTATTTCATTCGTATAAGTACATGCAGACTAGTCAACTCACAATTACACGAATTGCTATAATTTAAAAAATTGTACATCATGCTGCGTCATTGCGCTGTATCTTTGGAAACACATTGTGGTGTTACTCAATTTTATCGGCTAAATAATCAGCTATGCGTGGTTGGAGAATAACAAATGGACCTCACCAACACTAGGACATTTCCTCCTTGATTCTTAACCACGTATCTCTGCCTATACATCTAGCCTGAGGATCCATCGGTTGTATAATTCAAATTTGCTCTATCTCACAAGACTAATAGCTGATATATGTCTCACGAGTCATAAGAGCAACATTATCCTTGAATTTTGAAGATATCTAGGTACAATGAACCCTAGCGCAGTCGCTAAAACTTTTATGGACTCATTAGCTCGTATTTACTACCGATTTCCAAACTGACGCCAGTTCCAAATCCAGCGGACTGTATGAAAAATCTGGGTCCATTCAGCTTGGAATTGTTAATCACATGGCGAGATACTGACCTTCACAATCGATTCATTTGAACAATGTGAGTTAGTGAACTCCACCAGGGACTGAATAAATGAAAATAATCAATTTTCGTGCCAGTTGTGCTTGAAATAATTTTGAAGTTATATTGTGTAAATTGAGTCTGAAATAATTTCACGAAAGTCAAATAACAAAAGCTATAAAGTTAGTAATTTAAATTTAACAGCTGATGCCCGTGCTTTACTTGCATGCTTATAGTGAATAAAATATTATTTTAGTCAGTTATACTAGTTCATAACTAAATTGAAATTTTATTTTCTATTGTAAAATTATTTGATTGATCAAATTAATTTTGTTGAATACATGTCCTTGTATATCGAATTTAACTGGTTCTTCGTTACCAAAAAGGAAAATTCGTAATTATATGATATATTTATTTACGGAAAGAGATAATTTAATCTAGAATTTTAAACATTCGAACGTACATGGAAAGAATAATTATGAATTTGACAGAAAATGACGATTAATGGCTTATGATTTATTAAAATGACAGTAATAACTTTTATTTGGACAACAAAGGCCACCTGTTCCGACAATGGAATAGGTAAAAATACAAATTAAATGAGCGAGACAGAATGTAGCAATTGTTAATCAATAATTATACCTTTGGACCGGTAAAAGTTAGGTAAGAAACCTAATGACTTTAGTTTATAAAAAAGCCCCATTCAGATACCAAAATGTTATTTTTTATCTGGTTAATTAAATCTAGAAAGGATTCTTGGAAAATAAAGGAAACTCTACCCCATCAAAATGCATAAATTCATTTTCGTGCAGCTTGCGCACATTAATTTTCCAACGATCCCGGCAATGAAAATACTAGACAGAAAACGGGCATAGTTATAATTTCTGTGCAATTTGGTGATGGTCGTTAAAGGAATTCCTTAGAAGTAATGAACAATAAAAAATTGAAATTTTCAAGCAGACCATTGAGAAGGAATGGCATGGTGAGGACTCTTGATTATATTCTACATTCACTAGCTTAGCTTCAAAAAGCCAATCAAAAAGCTAAAGGTGTTCAAAAATAATGAACAGATTAATTCCGAGTGTGAATGGAATAGGTTACGCTTTCTTCACTGTTATCACTGAGGAGTTTATTAAAGAAGGGTAGATAAACTGTATTTTTAACCTCATTTTGTGATATTGTTATTTTATTCACTGATAGTGTGTTGGAAAAGCCTTTGGACTTGAAATAATTTTATAATTTAATAACGACGTTAGTGGTATGGTTGACCTGAATTGATGACATACAATTACGCGTGACATATGGAAAAAAAGACGAAAGAAATTCGACAGTTGGAGCCACGTAGAGATCAAGTGTATAAAGGAGATTATTCTCATGCGACAACATATCCATAAAGGTAGCATATTTAAAAGGAGGCGCTCACAATAGTTCGCACCAAAGGGAAAAACGAATTCCGGAAAACGAGAGACAGTCTGTTCCAGACTAATGTAAGAATTCTACAATACGGGTAACAAAATTCATTTGCGTCATATACAAGAGACAGCGTATTTTTTTAATAGAACTAATCTCATGATAGGGTTTTTTGCCTTAAATAATATTAAACGAGCAAATCTGAAGAGTTCAGATGTAAATAGGTTGAGATGAATTGAAAAGTCCGTTAAATTAGTGAAATTTATGCCGCAGTTTTTTACAGTAACGATTATCTTAACGTCAACGGATTGAAAGAATTAGGATTAAGCTTCAATAATCAAGTGTCATCCTGGTTGAGTTTGAAGCCAATTTCACCAGATTCTGATTTCAGTGAAAGTAGCATCTGAGCTAATGGAGATGCAAAAGAGCCCGAAGTAGCTAGGCAATTTAAAAATACTATTATGTAATTAGATTATTTAAAAATCTGTATTGACTATCCTCAACATGAATCTGTAAATTGCTACGATGAAATTTTTAGGTCCAAACAAATGAGGCAGATATTGAATGACCATTGCCGATTCTGGCAGACGTTGATCTGTTTTGGGGTTAGTAACTGATAAGACTAAAGATGCGGCTGCAGATTCTTTTACTTTATAAGACACATTTGCTCCTCGAGAAAGAGGCAGTATCGCCTTTCAATTATGAAGAATAAAGAATGTGCACTTTTGATCTTGAGTGATAGAGAATTAGAAGTGTTTAAGAACGCTAGCTAGATTATTGGAAAATTTGCGCCCAGTGACAAATCAATGTTGATCTTTAAAATGAGAGAAACAAGTGTTTCACTTAATTAAAGGATAAAATTCATTATAGAGAATTCTCTCTAGAGCTATTTTGATTGTCAGGTTGAAGAAGATTGAGCTGAGATCTTTTCAAAGAGGACATTGACGAAATGCCTTTTTTCCGAATTAGCGAGGTTGCCGACTTTGGTCATTCCGTGGATATATTTGTAATTGCTAGACACCTGTTAAAGACTTTATCAAATAGAAAGAAATGATTTTAATGTAGTAGAGCAATCATTCCAAAGGGAATGTCATATTCATCAAATTGGTGTATAAAATCCTGGTCGCCCATGGCTGGCGAGATGTAAAAATCGTGCATACATATGGTTTCACCGTCACTGATCACCAGGATCTAAGTAGAAGATGCAGAGTAGCAATGAGACGGAAAGCGCATATAGTCATTTGTCATGTCTTTGATAGCCAAAACAGTGCAGTTATTATTCGGTTTTTTTAATTAGTGAAACTGCTTGTCCTGAATAAGAGCGAAATTTTGACGAAACATTAGAGCCGAATGAATGCATTTTAGGCGTCAATTGGTTGTGCAATTTTCTTAGGCCCATTAATACCATAAAACGTCGTAGTGAGTAAATGTGGACTTGCGACGAAGTGTGTAATCTTAAATTTGAGCCAGATTATCGTGCAACTAATAACGTATGTTAGTCCTTTTGAAGTCCGTGTGAGTTGGATAGATATGATAAACGGGACAATAGTGTGTTATGGACCTGAGAGCAGCAGGTTGATATACTGGCAGGTGTGATTATTTATCTACATTTTACAGTATCGCAAACTGGCCAGAACGCATCGCAATAAATGAAACGCCTTTCCTGAATTAGAGGATGATATAGGAAAAAGAAAGAATACTTAGCAGTGATCGAGATTATGGAAGATCTCTCTTCTTTAGAGAGTACATAGTCAGGTTGATTGTTACTACTCGTAATGACGTGCATAAACTGGTATAGAATATTTTCAGCAAAGTGCCGCAGCAGCAGTCGGTTTTTATATGTTAGCTTACTCCAGTTTGCATTACGGAAGATAAGATTGTCTAAAACAATATAATTGTCAGATGGTTGTGTGAAGGAGGTGGACAAAAGTTTGGCTCAGCGTGAATCATCGATGACTGAAATATTAGCAGGCCTGTTAATTATTCAGTAAAGTATACATTGATCCATTATCGTTAGCTGGTAGGCAATTAATTCATGTTTCAGTATTGGAGGTATCTGAGCGCCTCAGATGTGAAACTACCGGAGATCTGTAGCTAATCTGCTATCAAGACAGAAAGTTCTGCTACATCAAATAAAAGAAAACACATTAATGATAAGAGATCATCGCTTTGTACGATGAAGAATAGCTTGGTTTTAACTACCAGGAAAATATCTTGCTTAAATATGTTATTGTGAGCATTTTGACCGTGTGTGGGATAAGAGGTCTGATGATGGAACGAGAAATGCCGTTCCGAAGCGTAGCCAGTCAACGAAGATTGGGTCTAGTGGTTGCTATGAACGATGTTGAATTCTTTTGAGGAAAAGGACGAATCAGCACCAATTCACCACAGAGACGAGTTCGATGTGTACTCGGAAATTAAGATCAATAGGTTCATTGCGAATCTGATAGTGCACAGCGACAACCTACGAAAGTAAATCGTCAAAACACTAAAATTGACGTCCGTACTGTTTAATTATTCCAAAAATATCTGTTAGATCTCTTGTCGCTAAGGAGCGAATGCTCGTCGTCAATTCAAACTTTTTTAATGCAACTCATTTCGGTGATTGCGCATTCTAAACATTTTGAAAACTAGACGAGGAAGGTGAAACGCTCGAAACACTAGATAAACAGAACGACGAAGGTACTGCTGGAAGGCGAGAACAGCACTGTAAAATGCTTCCGTTATCAGTAATGGTGTTGACGACGCTAGAGGAAAGAGTAATTACAGAGAATACGTCTGGATTTCGTCCAGACTCGGTCAAAATGTAGCTGATCTAGATACACTGTTTATCTTTGAAAGTAGTTTAGATGAACAGGAAATAGCGGTATCTACGTTAATCAGAAGACTTATCTTTATGCTTAGATTAGAATATTGGTTTCTTGATAGTCAATTGCTATGAATCGATACATCATATTTAGTGTTCTTGAAAAGTTCGAATATATAAACTACGACTTATCTGCTGACTAATAAATGATAACAGCATTCTGAATTTTCTTTACGGTTAAGGCATTAATCTTAGTTTTGTAGAAAATATAATAGATAGTTTGGAAACAACAAGGGATATATAGCATTGTTTCAATGTTGTTGAAAACTAAAATTCGAATAATAAATCATATCGCTCCCTTCATTATTTTGTTGGTGAAAGTTCTAGTTTATTCTCTTAATCTCAGGAGACAATGAAAATAAATAATGCAAGTATTCGTTCTTGTATGTTATTTAATTTAAATCAATATATTTCGCCGTTGTTCTTTATGATTTCAAAAAGTGCGTTTATAATGTAAACGCCCCAGCTTAAAGTAAATGCCGTACGACGTTACAATCTCGGTTAAAGTGCTATAGATATAGAGTTATTGTACTGATAGGGGCCCTTTACAGGGCCGGTCGTGCGTTTTCCGGCAAATGCCGAGAAAGATCCTTCAGTGTAAAGATGTCCTAGAGCCTTGGGTTGGCTGGGGCTGTGGTTTCTTCTGTTGTTGCGTTGTAATCTCGATGTGGAAACTTCGTTGAAGTTCTGCATTAATTGGCTCGTCTCGCTGGTTGTGCAGCAACAAGATGTGTCACGGATGTTGCCAATTGTTGGTGAAGACAATCCAATAACCAGCGTAGGTGATGACAGCCGACAGCACGCACACGTAACGCAAAGCAGAAGGCAAACGCGACAACTGAACTGCATGGTAAATTTGCCGTGCTTAAATAGCCATGCCATAGTAATATGTCTACTTGCACACTATTGGTTAACGGCAAGTTTTGCTTTTTTCTCATTGGTGCAACGTAAATCAAATTGAATTTAATTTACGCAATATGTCGGCAATAAATTTGTGTCGTTACAATAATATTTGCACTTGTGTGATATTTTTGAGCAAGCTCAAAAACGTCCCAGTGTGTAACATATATAAAAGATTCCGGATGTTGGTTGTGCCTGTCGCCAGGTATTTTGTTACATGTTGTGTTTAATTTTCTAAATAAGAACATATTCTACTTTTAATTTTCTTAAAAAACATAGGTCAAAATCAAGGTGCCCACTGTCGATTTAAATTTGTTATGTTTGCTCATTCAAATATATTTTCAAAAGATGATATATTAAATCTTAAAACTTCAAATAAAAAACTAGATAAAAAAGTTCGTCAAGGCAAATTTTAAGTTGGCTTAAGGAAGTTTGACCAAACAGTTTTGAAAAAGTTTTAAAATTTTCAAAAAAGTTTAAAACATTTTAAATTTGATACTTTTCAGTCTTGAATAGTTTGAAGTTTTCCAACGGGATCATTGCCATTTCGTAAATATTTACAATAAAGACTATTGAAATAAGACTGGAAATAGTAAATTTAAATGAACATAATACCGAGCATTTCGAACGCGATCATTACCATTTGGTAAATATTTACATTGAAGAATATTGAAATAACACATTAAAAATAGAAAATGTAAATGAAAATAATACCGACCATTTCGACCGCGATCATTACCATTTGGTAAAAATTTACATTGAAGTATTTTGAAATAACACTTCAAATAGTAAATTAAAATAAATATAATATCGAGCATTTTGATCGGGATCATTAAAATTTGGTAAATATTTACATTGAAGAATATTGAAATAACACTTGAAATAGTAAATGTAAATGAAAATAATATCGAGCATTTGAACCGCGGTCATTACCATTTGGTAAATATTAACATTGACGAATTTTGAAATAACATTTGAAATAGTAAATGTAGATGAAAATAATATCGAGCATTTGGACCGCGATCATTACCATTTGCTAAATAATTACATTAACGAATTTTGAAATAACACTTGAAGAAGTAAATGTAAATGAAAATACTACCGAGCATTTCGACCGCGAACATTACAATTTCGTAAATATTTATATTGACGAATTTTGAAATAACACTTGAAATAGTTAATTTTATTGAAAACAATATCGAGCACTTCGACGGCGATCTTTATTATTTGCTGAATATTTACATTGTAGAATTTTCAAATAACACTTGAAGTAGTTAATCTAAATGAAAATTATAGCGAGAGATTCGACCGCGATCATTACCATTTGGTAAATATTTACATTGCGGAATTTTGAAATAACACATGAAATAGTTAGTGTAAATGAAAATAATATCGAGCATTTTGACCACCATCTTTACCATTTGGTATACATTTACATTGAATTATTTTGAAATAACACTTGAAATAGATAAGGTAAATGAAAATAATATCGAGCACATCGACCGCGATCTTTATCATTTGCTAAATATTTACATTGAAGAAATTTGAAATAACACTTGAAATATTAAATATGCAGGAAAATAATATCGATCATTTGGAACGAGATCATTACCATTTGGTAAAAATTTACTTTGACGAATTTTGAAAAAACACTTGAAATAGTAAATGTGAATGAAAATAATATCGAGCATGTGGACCGCGATCTTTCCCATTAAGTAAATATTTACATTGAAGAAATTTTAAATAACACTTGAAATATTAAATGTGCAGGTAAACAATATCGATCATTTGGAACGAGATCATTACCATTTGGTAAATATTTACATTGAAGAATATTGAAATAACACTTGAAATAGTAAATGTAAATGAAAATAATATCGAGCATTTCGACCGCGATCATTACCATTTGGTAAATATTTACATTGAAGAATTTTGAAATAACACTTGAAATAGTAAATGTAAATGAAAATAATATCGAGCATGTGGACCGCGATCTTTCCCATTAAGTAAATATTTGCATTCCGGAATTTTGAAATAACACTTGAAATAGTAAATGTAAATGAAAATAATATCGAGCATTTGGACCACGATTATTACATTTGCTAAATATTTACATTGACGAATTTTGAAATAAGACTTGAAGTAACAATTGTTAATGAAAATAATACCGAGTATTTCGGCAGCGATCATTACCATTTGGTAAATATTTACATTGAAGAATTTTGAAATAACACTAGAAATAGTAAATGTAATCGAAAAAATATCGAGCACTTCGACCGCGATCTTTACCATTTTCTGAATATTTACATTGAAGAATTTTCAAATAACACTTGAAATAGTTAGTGTAAATGAAAATAATATCGAGCATTTTGACCGCGATCATTACCATTTGGTGAATATTTACATTGAAGAATTTTGAATTAACACTTGAAATAGTTAGTGTAAATGAAAATAATATCGAGCATTTTGACAGCGATCATTACCATTTGGTGAATATTTACATTGAAGAATTTTGAATTAACACTTGAAATAGTTAGTGTAAATAAAAATAATATCGAGCATTTTGACCGCGATAATTACCATTTGGTAAATATTTACATTGACGAATTTTGAAATAAGACTTGAAGTAACAATTGTTAATGAAAATAATACCGAGTATTTCGGCAGCGATCATTACCATTTGGTGAATATTTACATTGAATTATTTTGAAATAACATTTGAAATAGTAAATGTAAATGAAAATAATATCGAGCATTTGGACCGCGATAATTACCATTTGCTAAATATTTACATTGACGAATTTTCAAATAACACTTGAAATAGTTAGTGTAAATAAAAATAATATCGAGCATTTTGACCGCGATCATTACCATTTGGTGAATATTTACATTTAAGAATTTTGAATTAACACTTGAAATAGTTAGTGTAAATGAAAATAATATCGAGCATTTTGACCTTGATCATTACCATTGGTCAATATTTACATTGAATTATTTTGAAATAAAATTTGAAATAGTAAATGTAAATGAAAATAATATCGAGCATTTGGACCGCGATCTTTACCATTTTCTGAATATTTACATTGAAGAATTTTCAAATAACACTTGAAATAGTTAGTGTAAATAAAAATAATATTGAGCATTTTGACCGCGATCATTACCATTTGGTGAATATTTACATTGAAGAATTTTGAATTAACACTTGAAATAGTTAGTGTAAATGAAAATAATATCGAGCATTTTGACCTTGATCATTACCATTGGTCAATATTTACATTGAATTATTTTGAAATAAAATTTGAAATAGTAAATGTAAATGAAAATAATATCGAGCATTTCGACCGCGATCATTACCATTTGGTAAATATTTACATTGAAGAATATTGAAATAACACTTGAAATAGTAAATGTAAATGAAAATAATATCGAGCATTTCGACCGCGATCATTACCATTTGGTAAATATTTACATTGAAGAATATTGAAATAACACTTGAAATAGTTAATGTAAATGAAAATAATATCGAGCATTTTGACCTTGATCAGTACCATTTGGTGAATATTTACATTGAATTATTTTGAAATAACATTTGAAATAGTAAATGTAAATGAAAATAATATCGAGCATTTGGACCGCGATAATTACCATTTGCTAAATATTTCCATTGACGAATTTTGAAATAACACTTGAAGAAGTAAATGTAAATGAAAATTATACCGAGCATTTTGACCGCGATCATTACCATTTGGTAAATATTTACATTGAATAATTTTGAAATAACACTTGAAATAGTAAATGTAATTGAAAACAATATCGAGCACTTCGACGCGATCTGTATTATTTGCTGAATAATTTCAATGAAGCCATTTTAAATAACACTTGAAATATTAAATGTAAAGAATAGAATAGAATAGAATAGAATAAAAAATCTTTATTTGGATTCAAACCTTATATGTTCCATCTAATAATAAAAATAGAAAATGTACAATATAAAAACATATCACATCACATAAAAATGTGCAATTAGTTGTTCTGTACAATTTATCAGCATCAGAAATTTCAGCTGTAAACAATGATAGATTCTTCATCAAAATTAGGAAAATTTAAGATATAATTCGAGTATAACATTTTGTAAGAAAAAAAGGGAACCATGACTAATAATTGATTGTATGCATTGTTGATTAACAAGATGATATAATGCATAACATTTCAGTTTTAATAATACAAAATTTGAAGATAGAATCTTGAGAAATTATGTTGCTGAAACACAATTAATCCTGTCTTTTATTTAACCATGAGAAAATATTATCATAATCAAAATTAAAAATATCAGCAGGATTGAACACTTTTTCTAGTTCGGTAGATAAAAATTTAAAAGACATTTAAGTTGGAGGCGTTTCTCTAAGCCCCTTTGGTAATTGATTGTAAATATGTAAATTTTTGAAAAAGAGTGTAGCTTGCTCGCAACATTCCCACCATTGGTGGGTTGACTTGAATAGAATAGAATAGAAAATCTTTATTTGGATTCAAACCTTACATGTTCCATCAAATAATAAAAAAATGTACAATATAAAAACATATCACATCACATAAATATGTGCAATTAGTTGTACTGTAAAATTTATCAGCATCAGAAAGTTCGGTTATAAAGAGTGATAGATTCATCATCAAAAATAGAAAAATTTAATGTATTATTCGAGTGTAACATTATGCAAAAAAAGGGAACCATGAGTAATAATTGATTGTATGTATTGTTGATTAACATGATATGTAATGCATAACGTTTCAGTTTTAATAGTACAAAACTTGAAGATAGAATCTCGAGAAGTTATGCTGCTGAAAAACAATTAATCCTGTCTTTTATTTAACCACGAGAAAGTATTATCATAATCAAAATTAAAAATATCACCAGGATTGAACACTTTTTTTAGTTCGGTAGATAAAAATTTAAGAGACATTTTAGATGGAGGCGTTTCTCTAAGCCCCTTTGGCAATTGATTGTAAATTTTGAAAATTTTTGAAAAAGAGAATAGCTTGCTCGCAACATTCCCCACCAATGGTGGAGATATTGCAAAATGACCAGATTTAGTTCCAACTTCATGACTCTTTCTTATTGGATTCATATAGGCACCAGTCCACTGGTTCAAATGGAAAACTTTTATGCAATAGCACATCCTCCTAAACCATAAAGTATGCAGTGATACAAACTGTAATCTAGTGGCATATATAGTGCAGGAGATAGGACATTTGTTTCACAACTTTTCTTTGTACAGCTTCTATCTTATTAGACAAACCCTTTGTTAAAGGATTCCAAGTAGCAGCAGCATATTCTAATATCGGTCTAATCCATATTATAAACATTTTATATTTTATTTCACTCGATAAAATATTTCTATTTATTAGTGCCCATCTGTTCTTGGCACTGCCTACTATCCTTTCAATATGTCTCTCAGCAGAAGCCGTACAATGAATAGTTATGCCTAAATCCTTAATTTCTTGCATAAGTTTAATCTCAAAAACATCATTAATCTCAGCATCATGAAAATAAACATAATTGAAATCAGTTCTGTTACCTATTTTTAAAGCTCTCGTCTTTTTACTGTTTATTCTCAGCCCTAGTGTTAACAAGTATCTACTTAAATCATACAAATCTAGTGTCACATTATTTTTGGAGAATTCGACACTTGAAACCCTTTTCGAATTAGAAATCAAATCATTTACTTGAATACTCATTCTTCGATTATATAAATAATATCTAAGTAATCTAAAAATATTCGGATCAATATTCAATAAATTAATCGCATTCAAAATAGCATCAAAAGATATAGAGTCAAAAGCTTTTGAGATATCTATGAATACAATTAATGCATCTAACTTTTTCTCATCTAATGTAATTACATGTTTCCACATAGAGAGAATATTAGTAGTTGTCGACCTGTCTTTTGTAAAGCCGTGTTGGCACATATCAAAATCAGCCGGCAACATACGTTCTAAATGATCTAGTATCAATCGTTCTATTATCTTCAAAAACGAAGGGATAATAGAGATTAATCTATAATCACTGGCGCACTTTGGCTTACTTACTTTAGGCAATGGTTTAGCTACTATCGTTAATATATCGATTGGTAATTTCCCATCCTTCAAAATTCTATTTATAAAATTGCAGAGCGCATTCATAAAAGTTAAAGGTAATTGAAGTAGGTTATCAATCGATATACCAAGGTTATTTTTTGTTTTTTTGATTTGATTTTTAACATTAATTCTACCAATGCATCACTGTCAATAAAAAGTCCTAGATCCTGGTTTCCCGAAGGATCAGGTAGATCAATGAAATTGTTTTCGTTCTGTGGATTACATAACAATTTGCCAAATACTTCATCCAATTCACAGAGAAATTCATACTCAGTTTTACCCACAGGTAATATAAGCTTTAATTTTTCCTTATATTTACTGTAGTCTGTGAGTAGTTTGTATCCTAGTCTAGGATTGCTCTTCAGTTTGGCCAAAATAATTCTCTCTGATGTTTGACGGATTATCAGCACTGATGAATTAATTTCTTTATCAATCAATTCTAACCTCATTTTTTTAATACTATTGATAAGACTACATTTCATTATATTATCTCGTTTGATTCTTAGCTTACATAACTTCCTATTGAATCTCTTGGGTATAACATCCGTAAATGTAGACGCCCTAAACATATCAGATAATAACAATGAAACAGAAGAAACAAATTCGTCATTGTTCATGATAAAAAATCATGCATAATCAATAGATAAGCTTAATTCTCTAAAAAGATTCCAGTTGATTCTGGAACATTGCACGTGCGCACTTTCAAAATTAGGTTTCTGTGCTTTGCTACTCGAAAGGTTCCATTGTAAAATGATTTGTTTATGATCCAATTCTTTGAAGTAATTTACTACATCATAACTGTGTGAGTTCAACGCTTCAACTTCTAAATATACATGATCTAAGCATTCCGAACCTCTAGTTGGTTCCTTTATAATCTGCTTAAGATCATGGTTAGAAAAAAGATTGATTATTTCACAGTCATGCAGCCTATTAAAATCTCCCACCACAACAATATTACCATGGCAGTCCAAAATAGATTGAAAAGAATTGGTAAACATTTGATCATCATATGTATTAGCATACGGCGGTCTGTAAACCGCGTTAAGATCAGGTTATCAATTTGTATCGTTAAAAAATCAATGACAGTATTATATTCACTAGTATGTAACACTATCGCATTTAATATCGATTTACTATAAATAAGTACTCCTCCACCTCTTTTATCCAAGGATCTGTCTTTCCTAAATAGAGAATAATGAGGAATGTCAAATTCATAGTTTTCAATGTCTTTGTTCAGCCAGGTTTCAGTTAAAATTGTAAAGTCAAAATTGATACTTATTATAAAATCACACAGAAAAAAAGCTTTATTCTTAACACTTCTACAATTAGCATAAAATAAAGAATATGTACAACAAAACTCATCTTTACAGTTTCCGATAGTTACTGGTTTAACTTTTTTGGTTTCCTTATAATTCGTTTGTTGGGTATTGTAGCTATAGTGCGTAGCTGTCTGCTGTCCACCACATTCATTAGTGCTACTCCGTTTTTTATGATTTTAGAATCTACTGATACTCCGTCTTTTGTGATTTTAGAATCTACTGACACACCCTTTATAGTAACTTGTTTCGGATTACTTGATCCATTATCTAAATTCTTCTTCAACTTCTTCGCTGCTGACAATTTCCTTTGGAGAAAGGTCTTGTCTCTGCAGATGAATATATTGTGGAAGCTATTACATTCTTCTTTCTTATTATTGATATCTTCCACTTGTTTGTTTGTCGGCCTCTTTGATAGTTATATCACATCCGGCCTTGCTCGTTCAGTTTACTCGCCAACTCTGTAGCATTTCGTTATTTCGGAAAACAATATCGAGCATTTCGACCGCGATGATTACCATTTGGTAAACATATACACTGAGGAATTTTTAAATAACACTTGAAGTTGTAAATGTAAATGAAAATAATATCGAGCATTTGGTCCACGATTATTACATTTGCTAAATATTTACATTCACGAATTTTGAAATAACACTTGAAGTAATAAATGCAAATTAAAATAATACCGCGCATTTCGACAGCGATCATTACCATTTGGTAAATATTTACATTGACGAATTTTTAAATAACACTTGAAGAAGTAAATGAAAATGAAAATAATACCGAACATTTCGACCACGACCATTAACATTTAGTAAATATTTACGTTGAAGAATATTGAAATAACACTTTAAATATTAAATGTAAATGAAAATCATATCGCGCATTTCGACCACGATTAGTAACATTTGGTAAATATTTACATTGAAAAATATTGAAATTACACTTGAAATAGTTAATGTTAATAAAATTAATATCGCGCATTTCGACCACGACCATTAACATTTGGTAAATATTTACGTTGAAGAATATTGAAATAACACTTGAAATAGTTAATGTAAATGAAAATCATATCGCTCATTTCGATCACGATCAGTAACATTTGGTAAATATTTACATTGACGAATTTTTAAATAACACTTGAAGAAGTAAATGAAAATGAAAATAATACCGAACATTTCGACCACGACCATTAACATTTGGTAAATATTTACATTGAAGAATATTGAAATAACACTTGAAATATTAAATGTAAATGAAAATCATATCGCGCATTTCGACCACGATCATTAATATTTGGTAAATATTTACGTTGAAGAATATTAAAATAACACTTGAGATAATAAATGTAAATGAAAATCATATCGCGCATTTCGACCACGATCAGTAATATTTGGTAAATAATTACATTGAAGAATATTGAAATAACAGTTGAAATATTAAATGTAAATGAAAATCATATCGCGCATTTCGACCACGATCAGTAACATTTGGTAAATATTTACATTGAAGAATATTAAAATAACACTTGAGATAATAAATGTAAATGAAAATTATATCGCGCATTTCGACCACGATCAGTAATATTTGGTAAATATTTACATTGAAGAATATTAAAATAACACTTGAGATAATAAATGTAAATGAAAATCATATCGCGCATTTCGACCACGATCAGTAATATTTGGTAAATATTTACATTGAAGAATATTGAAATAACACTTGAAATATTAAATGTAAATGAAAATCATATCGCGCATTTCGACCACGATCAGTAATATTTGGTAAATATTTACATTGAAGAATATTGAAATAACACTTGAAATATTTAATGTAAATGAAAATCATATCGCGCATTTCGACCACGATCAGTAACATTTGGTAAATAGTTACATTGAAGAATATTGAAATTACACTTGAAATAGTAAATGTAAATGAAAATTATATCGCGCATTTCCACTACGATCAGTAATATTTGGTAAATATTTACATTGGAGAATATTGAAATAACACTTGAAATATTATATGAAAATGAAAATCATATCGCGCATTTCGACCACGATCAGTAACATTTGGTAAATAGTTACATTGAAGAATATTGAAGTAACACTTGAAATATTAAATTTAAATGAAAATCATATCGCGCATTTCGACCACGATCATTAACATTTGGTAAATAATTACATTGAAGAATATTGAAATAACACTTGAAATATTAAATGTAAATGAAAATCATATCGCGCATTTCGACCAAGATCAGTAATATTTGGTAAATAATTACATTGAAGAATATTGAAATAACACTTGAAATATTAAATTTAAATGAAAATCATGTCGTGCATTTCGACCACGATCAGTAATATTTGGTAAATAATTACATTGAAGAATATTGAAATAACAGTTGAAATATTAAATGTAAATGAAAATCATATCGCGCATTTCGACTACGATTAGTAACATTTGGTAAATATTTACATTGAAGAATATTGAAGTAACACTTGAAATATTAAATGTAAATGAAAATCATATCGCGCATTTCGACCACGATCATTAATATTTGGTAAATATTTACGTTGAAGAATATTAAAATAACACTTGAGATAATAAATGTAAATGAAAATCATATCGCGCATTTCGACCAAGATCAGTAATATTTGGTAAATAATTACATTGAAGAATATTGAAATAACAGTTGAAATATTAAATGTAAATGAAAATCATATCGCGCATTTCGACCACGATCAGTAACATTTGGTAAATATTTACATTGAAGAATATTGAAATAACACTTGAAATATTAAATGTAAATGAAAATCATGTCGCGCATTTCGACCACGATCAGTAACATTTGGTAAATATTTACATTGAAGAATATTGAAATAACACTTGAAATATTAAATGTAAATGAAAATCATATCGCGCATTTCGACCACGATCAGTAACATTTGGTAAATATTTACATTGAAGAATATTGAAATAACACTTGAAATATTAAATGTAAATGAAAATCATATCGCGCATTTCGACCACGATCAGTAACATTTGGTAAATATTTACATTGAAGAATATTGAAATAACACTTGAAATATTAAATGTAAATGAAAATCATGTCGCGCATTTCGACCACGATCAGTAACATTTGGTAAATATTTACATTGAAGAATATTGAAATAACACTTGAAATATTAAATGTAAATGAAAATCATATCGCGCATTTCGACCACGATCAGTAACATTTGGTAAATATTTACATTGAAGAATATTGAAATAACACTTGAAATATTAAATGTAAATGAAAATCATATCGCGCATTTCGACCACGATCAGTAACATTTGGTAAATATTTACATTGAAGAATATTGAAATAACACTTGAAATATTAAATGTAAATGAAAATCATGTCGCGCATTTCGACCACGATCAGTAACATTTGGTAAATATTTACATTGAAGAATATTGAAATAACAGTTGAAATATTAAATGTAAATGAAAATCATATCGCGCATTTTGACCACGATCAGTAACATTTGGTAAATATTTACATTGAAGAATATTGAAAAAACACTTGAAATATTAAATGTAAATGAAAATCATGTCGCGAATTTCGACCACGATCAGTCAAATTTGGTAAATATTTACATTGAAGAATATTGAAATAACACTTGAAATATTAAATGTAAATGAAAATCATGTCGTGCATTTCGACCACGATCAGTAATATTTGGTAAATAATTACATTGAAGAATATTGAAATAACAGTTGAAATATTAAATGTAAATGAAAATCATATCGCGCATTTCGACCACGATCAGTAATATTTGGTAAATATTTACATTGAACAATATTGAAATAACACTTGAAATAATAAATGTAAATGAAAATCATATCGCGCATTTCGACCACGATCAGTAATATTTGGTAAATAATTACATTGAAGAATATTGAAATAACAGTTGAAATATTAAATGTAAATGAAAATCATGTCGCGCATTTCGACCACGATCAGTAACATTTGGTAAATATTTACATTGAAGAATATTGAAATAACAGTTTAAATATTAAATGTAAATGAAAATCATGTCGCGCATTTCGACCACGATCAGTAACATTTGGTAAATATTTACATTGAAGAATATTGAAATAACACTTGAAATATTAAATGTAAATGAAAATCATGTCGCGCATTTCGACCACGATCAGTAATATTTGGTAAATAATTACATTGAAGAATATTGAAATAACAGTTGAAATATTAAATGTAAATGAAAATCATATCGCGCATTTCGACCACGATCAGTAACATTTGGTAAATATTTACATTGAAGAATATTGAAATAACACTTGAAATATTAAATGTAAATGAAAATCATGTCGCGCATTTCGACCACGATCAGTAATATTTGGTAAATATTTACATTGAAGAATATTGAAATAACAGTTGAAATATTAAATGTAAATGAAAATCATATCGCGCATTTCGACCACGATCAGTAACATTTGGTAAATATTTACATTGAAGAATATTGAAATAACACTTGAAATATTATATGTAAATGAAAATCATATCGCGCATTTCGACCACGATCATTAATATTTGGTAAATATTTACGTTGAAGAATATTAAAATAACACTTGAAATAATAAATGTAAATGAAAATCATATCGCGCATTTCGACCAAGATCAGTAATATTTGGTAAATATTTACATTGAAGAATATTGAAATAACACTTGAAATATTAAATGTAAATGAAAATCATGTCGCGCATTTCGACCACGATCAGTAACATTTGGTAAATATTTACATTGAAGAATATTGAAATAACACTTGAAATATTAAATGTAAATGAAAATCATGTCGCGCATTTCGACCACGATCAGTAACATTTGGTAAATATTTACATTGAAGAATATTGAAATAACACTTGAAATATTAAATGTAAATGAAAATCATATCGCGCATTTCGACCACGATCAGTAACATTTGGTAAATATTTACATTGAAGAATATTGAAATAACACTTGAAATATTAAATGTAAATGAAAATCATGTCGCGCATTTCGACCACGATCAGTAACATTTGGTAAATATTTACATTGAAGAATATTGAAATAACACTTGAAATATTAAATGTAAATGAAAATCATGTCGCGCATTTCGACCACGATCAGTAACATTTGGTAAATATTTACATTGAAGAATATTGAAATAACACTTGAAATATTAAATGTAAATGAAAATCATGTCGCGCATTTCGACCACGATCAGTAACATTTGGTAAATATTTACATTGAAGAATATTGAAATAACACTTGAAATATTAAATGTAAATGAAAATCATGTCGCGCATTTCGACCACGATCAGTAACATTTGGTAAATATTTACATTGAAGAATATTGAAATAACACTTGAAATATTAAATGTAAATGAAAATCATATCGCGCATTTCGACCACGATCAGTAACATTTGGTAAATATTTACATTGAAGAATATTGAAATAACACTTGAAATATTAAATGTAAATGAAAATCATATCGCGCATTTCGACCACGATCAGTAACATTTGGTAAATATTTACATTGAAGAATATTGAAATAACACTTGAAATATTAAATGTAAATGAAAATCATATCGCGCATTTCGACCACGATCAGTAACATTTGGTAAATATTTACATTGAAGAATATTGAAATAACACTTGAAATATTAAATGTAAATGAAAATCATATCGCGCATTTCGACCACGATCAGTAACATTTGGTAAATATTTACATTGAAGAATATTGAAATAACACTTGAAATATTAAATGTAAATGAAAATCATATCGCGCATTTCGACTACGATCAGTAACATTTGGTAAATATTTACATTGAAGAATATTGAAATAACACTTGAAATAGTAAATGTAAATGAAAATCATATCGCGCATTTCGACCACGATCAGTAACATTTGGTAAATATTTACATAGAAGAATATTGAAATAACACTTGAAATATTAAATGTAAATGAAAATCATATCGCGCATTTCGACCACGATCAGTAATATTTGGTAAATATTTACATTGAAGAATATTAAAATAACACTTGAAATAATAAATGTAAATGAAAATCATATCGCGCATTTCGACCACGATCAGTAATATTTGGTAAATAATTACATTGAAGAATATTGAAATAACACTTGAAATATTAAATGTAAATGAAAATCATATCGCGCATTTCGACCACGATCAGTAATATTTGGTAAATATTTACATTGAAGAATATTGAAATAACACTTGAAATATTAAATGTAAATGAAAATCATATCGCGCATTTCGACCACGATCAGTAATATTTGGTAAATATTTACATTGAAGAATATTGAAATAACACTTGAAATATTAAATGTAAATGAAAATCATATCGCGCATTTCGACCACGATCAGTAACATTTGGTAAATATTTACATTGAAGAATATTGAAATAACACTTGAAATATTAAATGTAAATGAAAATCATATCGCGCATTTCGACCACGATCAGTAACATTTGGTAAATAGTTACATTGAAGAATATTGAAATAACACTTGAAATAGTAAATGTAAATGAAAATTATATCGCGCATTTCGACTACGATCAGTAATATTTGGTAAATATTTACATTGGAGAATATTGAAATAACACTTGAAATATTAAATGTAAATGAAAATCATATCGCGCATTTCGACCACGATCAGTAACATTTGGTAAATAGTTACATTGAAGAATATTGAAATAACACTTGAAATATTAAATGTAAATGAAAATCATATCGCGCATTTCGACCACGATCAGTAACATTTGGTAAATATTTACATTGAAGAATATTGAAATAACACTTGAAATATTAAATGTAAATGAAAATCATATCGCGCATTTCGACCACGATCAGTAACATTTGGTAAATATTTACATTGAAGAATATTGAAATAACACTTGAAATATTAAATGTAAATGAAAATCATGTCGCGCATTTCGACCACGATCAGTAATATTTGGTAAATATTTACATTGAAGAATATTGAAATAACACTTGAAATATTAAATGTAAATGAAAATCATATCGCGCATTTCGACCACGATCAGTAACATTTGGTAAATATTTACATTGAAGAATATTGAAATAACACTTGAAATATTAAATGTAAATGAAAATCATATCGCGCATTTCGACCACGATCAGTAACATTTGGTAAATATTTACATTGAAGAATA